>CM067298.1:111837531-111882914 GCA_034231615.1 Meghimatium bilineatum | reverse complement strand
CCGATGATCAAGCCATACCTGATCAACCTCGTGTAACAACATTGACTCAAGATCGCCATATTGTACTGATGCATCTGCGCAACTACTTCCATGCAGAAACTCAAACAAGTATACAAAAATCAATCATCTACGACTTTCAACTCTCTAAATTAGAACTCTTTAGCCTGTCAGTATAGCCTGAGTGATTCGAACTCTTTAACCTGTGAGTATAGCCTGAGTGATTTTGATTTGAACTCTATTGTCTGTCAGCATAGCCTGAGTGAAAATTATTAACCTTCAGGCATATGACTATTTAGTTATCTGAACTATGCACATTAAACCACTTTAACGCTCAAACGTGTACGCTTCTCCAAGTGGTAAATTCGTAATAGCTCTTTGGAAAAGCGGTGTGCTCACACTATCGATTAGCGCACATGGAGTATGCATGCGCTGTGTATATTGTTTAGGTGTTACAACTCAGGTAAATGTCATATTAACAACAATTGTTGTTTTATATTTTTTAAATCCATACAGAATCGGCGTAGTTCAGTGGCAGTGAAATGGGTTTGAGTACACGAGTCATGTGTTCACTTCTGGATCTACGTTTGATTAGTGGTTCTTATTTCATTTTTGCCCGTGGCTTGAATTAGAGAAAATGTGATCAATTGATATGTACTGTCAAGTACACGCCAGCATTCGTGTAATAAAAGAGCAGACAGTTTTGCACCCAACACACCAATAGATTGGAAGTTGGCAATGGATAAGGAATACGTGCTGAAACTACTTCACTAGTTCCTGTTGGAGTCGGACACTAAGATTTATAACATAGATGTTGAGAATTATCAGACACCAAGATTTATAACGTAGCGGATGAGAATTGTCGGACACCAAGATATATGACAGAGATTGAGAATTGTCGGACACCAAGATTTATGACAGAGATTGAGAATTGTCGGACACGAAGATTTATGACAGAGATTGAGAATTGTCGGACACCAAGATTTATGACGTAGACGTTGAGAATTGTCCGACACAAAGATTTATAACATAGAGATTGAGAATTGTCGGACACCAAGTTTTATAACATAGAGGTTGAGAATTGTCGGACACCAAGAAGTATGACTTAGAGGTTGAGAACTGGGTATGTAGGTAGAACTGGTAGAGGTTCACGCCTTCGCGGTATAATGAGACGCATGATCAACGAGCATGTAACGGGAAACATCAGCATGCATTACCTTAGTCATCTGCTAGAGGAGAATAATCACCAATTGGCCTCCTGAAGTGCGGTTATATCGATTCATAAGCAATAGCCAAAAATTATTCAAGATTTGATTAAATATCGGCCAAACACTATTCAAGATTTGATTACTTATTGGCCAAAAATGTTCACTTTTTGTGGTCCATCCTTGATTTATACGTGAACACACTGCGTGTGAGTGACCACGCTGCGTGTAAGTGACCACGCTGCGTGTGAGTGACCTCGCTGCGTGTGAGTGATCACATGGCGTGTGACAAATCAATTTTGAAACTGTTACTATTGCTCTTCCCTGTTTCTATCAATAAAAACAACGCCTCTGACCCTAAGGGAGGCTAGGACATAAGTTGAGAAACACGGCAACATAGCAAAATAGTATAGGAACCTGGATGGGAACTAGTACCTTGACTCACTTAGTTGTAATACAATTTAAAATTATCACAATAACTATTGTACATATATGGCGATTGTCATAAACCTATATAAACGTGGTGATTATGTTTGCTCCTAAGTACTGGAATGTATCCACACATTCTATCTCGGTATTGTTGAAACTGATTTGTGGTTGTTGTATTGTTATATCTGTTGACATGACTTGTTTTTATGTTTTGCGCGTTTAAATATACATTTTGTGATTAGCTGTACTCCGTTGTGTTCTTGATTAGTTGTTTCAATCCCATTTAATCATTTTAAAGAAGCACAACTATTAGTCCATTAGAAATGTAGAGGCACAATGTTTCCGTAGACTGTCATTACTTTCGGAAAGGAACACCCGCTATTCGGGCATCGTAGAGAGAAAACGTATTTGTTAGCCTGCCATTTTGGCGAATGCTCAAAGTACATTGGACCTGTAATTAGAATTAATTAAAAGAGACTGGCACTACAAGAATTAAAATGGGAACCAAACGGCAAAAGAAAAGTAGGAAGACCTTGAGAGATTCCTCACATAACAGCCATAAAAACTGGTATGACTATGGATTTCAACATCATACAAGAATTACATCTAGTAACATCACATGACCGGAACTGGAGAGCTATGGTTTCTGCCATATGCACCGTATTCGGCACTGAAGGAACACATATAAATATAATATAACGGTATAAATATGGCAAATGTGATGTAATTATATATGGTTGAAAGGTTGGAAATGTGTAGAGGAATAACATAATTGTGCTCGAATTTCCCCACATGTACTCCTTCCCTCTTGACACGAGCGGAATTCGAACCGGCGACCTCTTGGACTCAAATTAAAGGATTTTACCACTATTGAATACATGTTATGAGTGAGACGTAAGTATATAGATGTTATGATGTTGATATAACCGTATACACATGATGATATTGGTATATATCTGCTGAATAAATGAGATTAATGTGATGTTACTGTTAAAATGAAATGGCTGAGCTGCTGCAACATAACAAAACTAACATTCCTAAGCGCTTGCATATTATCAGTGGCAATATATGGGTGTGTATCCTGGATCAATAAAGGGAAAAATAAAATAGCAAGTAACGTATTAGAAGCAATGTTTCATAGAGTTTATTATGATATAAAGGTATTAACAGCCATGTTTCATCAATTTTTTAAATAAATTAAAGGTATTAACAGCCATGTTTTATAGAGTTTATTATGATATAAAGGTATTAACAGCCATGTTTTATAGAGTTTATTATGATATAAAGGTGTTAAAATCCATGTTTCATAGAGTTTATGACGACAAAAAAAAATCTTTAAAATGTATTGTTTACCGAAAAGATCAGGGAGATATAAGAAAACAAAGGAAAGCGCAAAGAAACACAGTTGAATGAGTTGTAATAATGACTCGAAAAAACATCTCTAAATGAACATATTAACAAAAGAGACATTTAGTTCTGAAGGAGCGTAATCGCGTGGGCCAATCTGCACTTCCTTGATATATTCTCAGATGGCACTAGACATACTTTCCCGCACATTCAAATGACGTGCTATTAAATCACAGTTTTCAATGTTAGCTAATCCTGTTTCAGTTACTTACATTGCGTCTAAATATGTTTATCGATATAGTTATCTACCACACTTACAGTATCGATAATCAATGCTACATTAATTGACATAGCCATATTGAATAACTGTCCACTGTGAAAGTTTCGACCAGTGCCAGAAGCAGACATTAAATTGAATTGAATGCGTCAATAGTGGACTTGCGTGACTGCGCTTTAGTTAGGACCCGATCTGTCCTGGAAACAACTAGGAAACAGATGCAAAAGTGAAAGTGTCACCAGTGACAGACAAATGGTATGCGATCTATAACCACTCAAGCGTGATACGTTTGTTTCCTAACTTCCTCTTTGAATTGTTAAACAATGTTTTGCTTTTTTTTTTAAGCACATTAAAACTTTCAGTAAATTATTTTGAGCTATTGTGACCACCGGTAAAAGCAAGCGATACAGTCATGGTCTTTCATTAACATATAAAGATCTTTGTAAAAGTATTGACACTATATATATATATATATATACTAGTTAAGCTTGGATCCTGTCGGGACGAACTTAATTGGGCTACATGCCCTGATATACCACACATTGCTAACGTGCTTGCTAACCTGCTAACCCGGCACACCGTATGGGAACAAAAGCGAGTATGAGATGAAACAGTCTATAATCAATATTTTATGAATGAAAAAATACGACTGTCGCTGTGAAAGGGTGGTTCGTCATCTTCGTTTACGAAAACCATTGATGTTGGTTCATTATAGTGAAGTTGATCAGATTGACGATCGCGCTTCACAATAACATTTGTATACACCAAAGGCGTCTGCTTTGAGTCGTGCGGGGGGAAATTCCGTCTCGACACCAATCGTTTTTAATTATAACTCACGGATTTCCATGACATAAATGCTCTATTGTAGAACATTCTGAGAGAATGACAGAAAATGGCTTTTATATTATAGATAATATAATACGATGTTAGGACTGCAATCGTATGTGACTAACTACAGCATCAAATTGATATTATAATTAGCAGTCTGCATTTTTCGCTTTCGGCTATCAATGTGAGGAGGTATGGTTTATAACGAAATCGCTTGTGATGGTAGAAATAAATACATATTATGGAAACAGATAATGAGATCACACGGGAAACAAATGATTACTAGCACTTCCACCTATTATGTATGTCTTAAGATGTTTCGACGGATCTACCACGATAATATATCTGTTCACCGATTATGTAGGCAAATTCCAGCACCGTGGTGTAGACTGAATACAGCATGGAGAGACACATAGACAACTATTATTACCCACGGCATCGAAATTAACTTCATTTCTAGTAGTCTCGATTCGCCTTGACACTAGTGTCAAATGAGGTCCGACAAGAGAGTGAAGTCGACACTGTGAACAACTCTACCTCAGAAAAATCACAATTCCAAGTGCAAGTTATTTTCACATCCACAAAAATTCACAAGATTGTTAATACGACTGTCTTTTATAAAGTGTTGCATTGACAATATTCTGGTGCAGACACAGATTCGTTGGGCAGGTCATCTGGTACGTATGCCAGATCATCGCCTGCTAAAGATAATTCTCGATGGTGAATCGCAGAAAGGCATACGATCTCAAGATGGCCAAAAGAAGCGCTACACGATTAATTAATACCATCACTGAAAGCACTTGGAATATACCAATATACACTTGGACAGTGTTTCACAAAATAGAGCAACATTGCGAACTACAGTTAATAAAGACATAACTTTTGTGAAAAGAGAAAAAGAGAAGTGCAGCAGCTCAAAAGCGGATAATAAAACAACACAATTTTGAAAGAGTTTGATTCATATTTCCAAATGTCTCTCAATGGACAATGCCCTCAGTTTATTGATCATATCATAACTCTAGATTCATGTGTAAATTTCGATACTATGGCCATTCTAACCGGATTATTGTTGAAATTGATATCAAATCGCATATTCGGATGGTATACAAATAATACATTTCTTGACAGAGCTAATAGTAATACATTTGAAATATAGATTGAAACGGTTCGAAAAGCGAAAAACTATATATACACATATATATATATATATATATATATATATATATATATATATATATATATATATATATATATATATATATATATATATATATATATATATATATATATATATATATTCTTATTCTTCTTCTTTCGTTCACTTGAAACATGTCTATGTCTGAAATTCTGTCTCCTTAATAAAACTCACTGTCTATTGTAGTTCATACAGTGTCCCATAGATCTTTGATTCCAGTGTTGTTTCCTCTGGCCAATATGTCTGCCTCAGCGTTTCATGCTCAGAACACTCTTGAAGTATATGTTTGGCATTCTGTACTGCCTGTCCACATGTATACATGTCCGTGTTGCCAATCTTGAACTTTGTATACATGTGACTGCGGAGTCGGTTGTGTCCTGTTCTGAGACGTAGAATTATAACTTGTTCAGATCTGTTCATAATGTGATCATCATCTTGTGTTGGTGTTTGTGGCTTTCTTATTGACTTGATCATCTGTTTCTTCTGATGGTAGGTGATTGGTATATCTGGTTGGTCTTCGGCAGCACCTTCCTTAGCCAGTTGGTCTGCTTTTTTCATTTCCTGGTATTCCACAGTGAGAGGGTATCCACTGCATGGTTACCCTATACTGGTAAGACAATTCGCTAAGTAGTTTTTTCAAGTCTGTTAGTTTTCCAGACTGGAGAGCTTGAAGCACTGACCTTGCATCTGTCAGGAATACCCCAGGCTGTAGGTCAGATTTGGAGTTCAGCAGTTTTTTAGCTGCCACACTAAATGCCTGGATTTCTGCATCATAATTATTGCAGAATTTTCCTGTCGGTGATCTGATTGTATCTCTAGGCTTTTGTGGATATTCTATATATACACCTGCACCTCCATTCCTCACAGCATTCTGTGCTAACCCATCTGTGTATACTCTGACCCATATATCTTGTGGATATTCCTCATCCAGGAAACTGAGGGTGACTGTCCTCCGCTGCACACTGTTCAGTTCTTCCTCGCTTAGTATTCCTTTCACATGGTTCTGAATGTATATTGGCATCCCATGCCTTTTACTCTATGGGGTTTGTTCTGGTACAGACCTTAATGGGCTGTCACCTTCAGGTAGGTCTGTAAGTTGTCTACGGAGTCGTTTAGTTTGATGGATAAAGCTGCTTCTTTTCAATCGCCCCATTGCTAGGTTTTGGAATCGTTCCTTCATTGGATGACTTGGCATACACTGAAACATTTCTGCTTGAATTAGTACTTTTGTGTCTCTGCGTTCGCCAAGTGTTTGCATTCTTCCCATTTTCTGCATCTCTGCTATGGGTGTTGATTTCATTGCACCCAACATTATTCTAAGTGCCTGGTTTTGCACTTTATCTAGATCTTGTAATGTGGTGTTTGATGCAGGACACCACGCAGCTGAACCATATTCCAGGTGTGGTCTTATGCCTTGCTGGTAAACTTTACTGAGTATTTTCCCACTGGCTCCCCATGTGGTTCCACTTAGTTTTCTCAGGATAGCTAGCTTCCTCCTGGCTTTTGTTGTTGCTTTGTTTATGTGCTGGTTCCATGTCAGCTTATCATCAAAAGTAACTCCGAGGTATGTTGGTTGTTTGCCTTCTTTCAAGAGCTCTCCGTCTATTTTGATATGAACGGTTTTTTGTTTTGGTGAGAGGGTAAAGAGTGTAGTGCTGCACTTATCTGTGTTAATGCTGACGCACCATCTATTTTCCCATAAGGTTAGGGCATCGATAGCTCTTTGTATTTTTTAGTGGCCACTGTCGCATGTTCTTCCGTGCACCAGATCACCAGGTCGTCAGCATACATTGCCACTTTGATCCCGTGTGGTAGTTCAGCAGCTACGTCATTGATGTAAACCAAGAAAAGTGTGGGTGACAGGACTCCTCCCTGGGGGACTCCATGACGCAGTAGGACTTTCTTGCTTTTGTGACCATATTGTACCCTGGATCTTCTATTATGCAGGAATGCTTTTACCCATTTCTACACTCTTGAGCTAACCCTGCAGTTTTGCAATTTCTTTAGGAGCCCTTCATTCCAGACCTTATCAAATGCTTTCCTGAAGTCTATCCATGTGCTGCTAGTACCAGTTTCCTATCTTGGAAGGCATCCTTAATCTCTCGGGAGAGGTAGGTTGCCTGATCTTCAGTAGAGTAGCACTGTCTGAAACCTGCTTGCTGTGATACAAGAAGGTTTTCACTTTCAAGGTACCACTGCATCCTAAGATTGATAATGCGTTTCATTGTTTTGCATAGACAGCTTGTGAGGCTGATGGGCCTGTAGTTGGTGACTGTGTTGCCATATTTTCCTGATTTGAGGTGAGGTATCATTATTGCTTCTCTCCACGCCTGTGGTACATTATCTGTGGACCAGCTTGCGTTAAAGATCTGCAGCAGCTTTGCTCTTGCTGCAATTCCCAGGTTTCTAATCATTTCATTGGACACTCCATCAGCTCCAGGGGACTTTTTCATTTTCAATTTGGATATTGCATGCTCCAGTTCTCTCATTGTGATTGGTGCCGCCATGACTTCAGGTATAGGTTTGTCTTGTCCAATGTTTTGCTGGTTCGCTCGAACCTCCTGTTGTTTGTCTGGGCTGACTTTGACGTTATTGTCTTCTGCAAAGGAATCTGCAAGTAATCAGCTGCATGTTTACCTGTTAAAATGTTTTTATCTTTATAAAGTGTGATCCTGGTATTTCTCCCTGTACCTTCATCATTTAGTTGTTTTACAAGTTTCCATAATTTCCTAGTATCTCTTTCTAGATTCAGCGACTCTGTTTTTTCTTTCCAGCTGCTCCGTCTGGATTGTAACTTGGCACTTTGAAATTTAGCCTTTATTTGCTGATATTTGTTGTGATGTTCTCGGCTAGGTCTGTTCTCAGCCTACTGTCTAGATGTTTCCATCTCATTTTGCAGCTTTTCCAGTTCATCATTCCAGTAGGGTTTGTAGTTTTTGCGTGCCCCACTGGGTATGGTTTTACTAGCAGCATGTAGTATACATCTATTAAATTCACTCACTGCTCTATTGATGTCTTTGTCCAAGTTCATGTCCTTAGCTAGAATACTGGTTAAATGCTGGTACATTTTCCAGTCTGTCCTTTTATAGTTCCACCTAGTGAGCGTGCTGCTGTCCTTGGTATATTCATTGTGAATTTCCAGAAATACTGGTCTGTGGTCACTACCCCAAAGCTGCTTTCCAACGACACGTGTGATGTTCCATTCCAGGCCTGGTGAGTGGAATGCCAGGTCTGGTGTAGAGGTGGTGTGCCATGCTCTCGAGTAGAAGGTTGGTGAGTCTGCTGGCTGGTTAATAAGGATGATATTATTTTCATCCTGCCAGCTCTCAAGTTCCTCACCTCTCTTGTCGATATGATCGTAGCCCCAGCTCTGAGAGTGGCTGTTGAAGTCACCACACACCATAAGCCTTTCTTTGTCTGGAAGTGTGTCTAGTCCCAATGGTTTATCATTTGGGCAGTAGTAGTTCAGGAGATGGAATTCTGCACTGTCTGTTTTAGGTGGATCATCTGGTATTCTGACCCGTCCATGTATACTTCCAGCTGACATGCGCTGATATTGTTTTTAACTAGTGTCAGTATTCCACCCTTTCGGCTGTCTTTTCGGTCACATCGGTAGCACTGGTAGCCTCTGATTTTGAAGGTTATGTCGCTTTTGAGGTGTGTTTCTTGGATACAGCATATATTAACTTGTTCTTCACTGAGGACATTTGCAAGTTCCAATTTTTGCTGTATCCATCTCTTTTACTGTTGACACCCTCAGCATTCCAGTGCATTATTTTTATTGGTCGTTTGTTTGTTTGGCCAGTAGCTCTATTCCCTTGCCTCCTGGCTCCTAGGGGCAATTGAGAAGGACTTCCAGTAACTGAGGTTGGGCCCTTTCAAGGTATAGGGCCCGGCACCGTCCCTGCCTGAACGTCCGCCACATGGTAGGCACCATAGCTGTTATTAGATGCAGACATGTTTCCATTGTGTTTTATGCATGGCAACCTAATTATCTGTACGCCATTTGGCTGGTTGCCTCCGTCTTCAGCACTCTGCTTACTTTGGCCGGTCTATGGTCCTGCTCGATTGGGAGTGCCCGACCAGTCTTAGTTTCCAGCCTCTGATGGCTGAACTAAGCCCCATCACCACTTCAAGGTTCTGGCCTTGATGGGGATATATATATATATATATATATATATATATATATATATATATATATATATATATATATATATATATATATATATATATATAAACACACACACATATATAGAGTGATGCATCCAAATCGAACTAGAACTGTAAGCCGCAACACCCTGATGGATTTATAGAGACGGTGATCGGAACATGTATGGACTTGTCTGGATTCCCTCATGATATTATGTACTCATAATTCGACAATTCTAATAACACAAAGATGTACCTTGATATTCATATCCTGAGATTGGTACTGGTAACTGGTAGACAATGGCATCCTACTTAATGTCCAGCTAAATAAAGAAAATGGTAGCATATCCTTTTCAGGATGTTGTCAGAACCCATCATGTTTTTGGCTGCAGTGATTCTCTATGCAATATAAATACGTTCATTAGTTTATCATTGCTTTCTGAACGGGATGCACAATTGACTGTGGCGGTTTCGAACCAACTCGTTTACGGCACAGACGCGTCATGTACTGCACCGCGTGGTACACAGGGCCGGTTACACTTTCTGTATAACAGCAATAATAGTTGCAGGTTTGCAAAACAAAACTTTATAACTAAAATTGAATGACAGCAATAATAGCACCAGGGCTGCAATGACGATATATTGTGTGTTTTTGCTGTTGATATTCAAATGATGATAAGTGAGTCTTCTATTGTCAGCACAATGTCATTCTTTAAAAAAAGTGGAGGTCTTCTGAAGTTGACTTAGTGATCCATGCCATTAAATTAGTAACTTGTTGTCTGTAGAAGTATTTTCTCGGCAGTTGAAAAGTAAAGGCAGTCAATAAGGAGGTGTTCCATTGTTTCAGTGGGATGAGAGCAGTGTCTACATCTCGTACATCGAATCGTATCCTTAGCACAATGTGGGTAGGCGGAATTCGAACCACATAATTCGTCGACCTGGGTTAGGTAGGCGAGCTACCAACTCTGCTAGCTTGCTAACAATAACTACAATTAAATTTAGAGATCTGAGTTTACTATACGACTGAGAGGAACAACAGAAATATTTAGAAAAGATAGAACATGCTCATTAATGATGATTGTTGCAGTTAAAAAAAGATGGGGATTTTATTTGATACATGCAATGTTAGTTTGAGTGAAGAATCGAACGTTCTGGTGAGTACAGATTATTATATAACAATAGACTGCTTCACAACAGAAAACGAATTTTAGGATTGTATTGTCCAGGTCACATGTATGGACAAATATGCAGTAATGGCGTCATGAATAGATTATGAGCATTTAATAGAAGCTCATCAGAGAGAGCACATGACGTCATACATCTACTGACAGACCGTGGAGATTAGGGTTGATTTAGTACATGCTCTGACCATATAAATGTGTTTATGAAGTTGGAAGATTGGTTTTGTGTTGAACAGTGGGGCTCTTATGCGCTTTATATTGTTGTTTTCGCCCATGTGGTTGAAGTTTGTTAGTGGTAATGACATCTGCACACATCAGGAGAGCTTTCCATGAATCGATTACCGAAATTTCTATAAATTTTTCTTTTACATTTGCAATTATCTCCATCATTATTTTTATCCTGGTTTAATTAAAATATTAAGAACATTGCAATCCTTTTATTGGAATCAAGTGAATCGTATTGAGCGCAGTTTATTGCTTGTGACAAGATGATTTGTGATGTTCTGTGACACTGTCAAGTTTTGTGTTACAACTAAATGCTCATTGTTAACACTGTCAAGTTTTGTGTTACAACTAAATGCTCATTGTTAACACTGTCAAGTTTTGTGTTACAACTAAATGCTCATTGTTCTTTTGTTCGCGGTAATGTTTAGTGCATTAGGGCAGAACTTACAATTTTTTTTGTTTTTTGCTTTCGCAATACTGTAAGTGGATAGTATGAAAACTGAGTTGTGCTACATCATTTATTTTTCTAACGTCAAAGTCGGATGTGTCAAGTCAATGGTACGCATTCAAAGCGGCGACACTGCGTATTTGCTTTCTCTGGAATACGACCTGCTCCGGAGTTGAATTAGCCATTACATTCTAGACAGTGGGAGATACAATACTAAGGAATTGTTTTAAAATAAGACGTGAAATTAGTTGTTACATTCTAAGTAGTTGGTAATGAAATAATAATGCGTGGAGGTGACAGTTAAATTCTAGGAAGCTGGTAATAAATTACTAATGAGTGGAGTTGGCTGTTATATTCTAGGCACTTGGTAATAAATTACTAATGTATGGAGTTGGCTGTTATATTCTAGGCACTTGGTAATAAATTACTAATGTATGGAGTTGGCTGTTATATTCTAGGCATTTAGTAATAAATTACTAATGAGTGGAGTTGGTTATACCATTCCATAGAAGATGAAACTGACTCAGAAGTCGTGCTGAATTCAGATGTCATGTCGAAGAGCGCAGATAACTCAGCTAAGTTGTAAATCACGACTAACAGAGTGCGTTCCCATGACTACATCATGCAAATTTACACGAAGAATGAATGTAGAAGACAGTGTGTATTGACAAACCTAACAACATCTTATGTATCTGCGTGTTCGAAGTTGGCGCATGGCTGAGAGATTGATGTCAGGTTTGTGAGGTCCAGGGTTCAACTCTTGGTAAGAAATATGATTTTATGTCTGAGTATACATATTTATAAACACATAATGTACAGGAAGTAGTGACAGAGTGTTAATCACAAAGCTACATGTACCACCTACATGCATCTCCCTAACATGAAGCTACACTCATCACCTAATGGCAACTCCCTATCGTATAACTACATGTACCAACCACATGCATCTCCCTAACGCAACGCTATATATACTACCTACATGCAAATCCTTATCACAAAGCTACATGTACCACTTACATGAAACTCCCTAACACAAAGCTACATGTACCACTTACATGAAACTCCCTAACACAAAGCTACATGTACCACTTACATGAAACTCCCTAACACAAAGCTACATGTACCACTTACATGAAACTCCCTAACACAAAGCTACACGTACCACCTACATGAAACTCCCTAACACAAAGCTACATGTACCACTTACATGTAACTGTCTATCACACTGCTATGTGTACCGCCAACATGCATCTAACACTAAGATACATGCATCACCTACATGCAACTCTATAACGGAACATATGCAGTAGTGACATTTCAAAAATAATGATACCATAAATCGTGTCGGACTCTGTTAGTTCAAGATAACTAGCTAAATTTCAGATGCAGGCACTTTCGCTCAGAAAGCAATGACAACCTTCTTAAGGTCTATATTACATTAGAAAATTACTACAACCAGGAATAAATATCATATCGCACAGCAGCAGGGGCATGCAGCATGAGTATGCCAACACAAAATTAGTAGAAAGACCAAAAAACAAGGTGGATTGAAGGATTTACCGACGTCGTGGGTGTCGCAATATTAACTGCATATCAAGCTACTAAATGTTCCATAACCCGCAAAAACATATTGCCATTAATTCATACGACGGCCTAACAAAAGCAGAGAAAATACAATGACTAAATAAATGATTGGTTGATTTCTGCCATCCAAATATAAATAATTGTTTGATTTCTGCCATCCAAATATTAATGATTGGGTGATTTATACCATCTAAATATAAATGATTTATTGATTTCTGCTATCCAAATATAAATAATTGTTTGATTTCTGCCATCCAAATATTAATGATTGTTTGATTTCTGCCATCTAAACATAAATGATTGGTTGATTTATGCCATCTAAACATAATGATTGGTTGATTTATGCCATCTAAACATAAATGATTGGTTGATTTATGCCATCTAAATATAATATACTATAGCAACACAACATCATACGAATACTGAGGTAACTACAACTAATTTAGTGAGGAAATCAATAGGTCGATGTTAGCCTGTTAGTTCATAATCATAAAAAATCGATGTTTAGAGAAAAGTTCTGACTTGTAGAAGTTGTAGAACATAAATTTTTGTGTTGTGAACTGCTTCAGACTTCATATGAAACAGCTCTGACAAGAGTTTAGAGGGCATGCTTATAAATCGATACAGACAAGAAATATGCATCGATTTATGTATGCTCCAGTCGAAGCATGTTAAAAAAATCATCATTTGCAGTTGGGAACCGGATAAGTTAATGATGAAGTTAATTCGCAAATGTAAAAAAAAAGAAGGCTTTCATTTTTTCTCACCATTGAGACGTATTACAGAATTCCGTGCTAGTCTCGTCATTTTTGCACAGTGGGTAAAAACAACTTATAAAGTCAGAAACACGTAGCGTGAGATATTCACTTCATATACTTGCATCATTATGTTATGGTTTTTTAAAAATATTTAACAACATAATGTAGCCACTTCACTATGCACTAAACTACACAAGAGATGCGCAAAATATAGTACATTTAAAAATAAAGCTAATAACATTGAAATAACTGTATACGTTATCCTGTTCTGTCCTTTACTTGCTGTAAAATGTAATCAATGAATAAAATAACATTCTTCCGTCTGCGGCAGATGTGAAATCCCCACAAGACGCCCACCAGACCCATCACCACGAATAAGCATATCCATAGTAGATTATTTGAACATAAAATAGGAGTTTTATCTTGTGAAAATTATTTAATCAAAATAGACTCCATTCCAGGTCAAAACGTACGTGCCCTCACATCATCATCATCATCGGGTAGCATTCCTGAACAGGATTTAGCAGTCATTACAACCTTTAGAAACTTCGGTCTATCTTGAGCCAGACTTCCTACTTCTGTTACTGTCATGTTTAGGTGGTCTTTGATGTCTTGCGTCAATATTCTTCTTGGTCTGCCTCTTGTTCGTGGTCTGCCTCTTGTTCGTCTTCCCCGAAATCATCCCTTCCATTATAGTTTTTTTCTTGGCTGTCATAACTTTTTTATATGGCCAAAATATTCTAGATTTCTTGAAAGAATCATGAACTTTAGCGTATTTTCTTTCATTTCTCTCGGGATGGCTACATTGGTGATCTTTTTGATCCACGGTATTCTGAGAATTTGTATGTAACTTTTTGTTTCAAATACTATTTTATTTTTCACTTTTTTGGTGGTTGTCCAGGATTCACATCCATATATTGCCACTGGGCATATGTAAACTATAAGTTGATTGTGTTGCTTTGCAGCAGCTCAGCCATATGTCTTTCATTTGTATCAGCTTCTTTGACGCGATAGACAACATCATTCTGACTTCTTCATAGCAATCCCCATTACTGTTGATAAAAGAAACAAGGTATTGAAAACTGGTGACTCTTCCTAATTCGCTGTTGTTTATACTGCGTGTGAACTTGCTAGTGGTTTTTTTCCTCATATCATGATATTGTTCTTGTTTCCATTCAGAAATAGGTTTTGTTTTACACTATGTTCTTTTAATGGAGTTTATGAGGTGTGCGAGATCTGCTTTACTGTGTATCAATAATAGTGCATCATCAGCCTATCTTAGTGCTGGTATCTCGTGATCTCTAATGTTGATTGTCGAAGTTATTTCTCTGTTTGGTAATTTATTAAATTCATCATTTTCTCTGAAGAGATATGGTGATAGGACTCATCCTTGTCATAATCCTTTTTACACGTTGAATCAATCAGATGTTTCACTATTTACTCTCACGGCTGCTTGCTGGACTTGATATACTTGTTTTTATGAGGCAGATTAGTTGTAGCGGGAAACCCGTGTCCTTCATCATATTCGACAGTTGTTGATGTATACAATCAAATGTTGTGGTCTAGTCAATAACGCATGTGTAGTTGTCGATATTAAACCCTAGTACATGATTTTCCTATAACATAGGACTTTCATTTTGTTAAATTATTAAAAAAACGCAATCCCGTCCAAGTGAAAACGTGCGTGCCTCACAACAATTCAATGTTATTCACCCTCTGGGCAATGAAAATAATACATATTTTGTAATTTTGTTTGAGTGTTTTATGATGGAGAAAATATTAAAATACGTTTAGCCAGGAAACAAATGCAATAAATTTATAAAAATCTACCATAGTGAAATTCATTCGAACTGTAATAGTTCAAAATGGCAGCACAAATGTTATAGTTCTGTTTCATAAGCATGGTAGGATGTAATTTGTTTATAAGCATGGGTAGAAGTGATTTGTTTATTGGCATGGTTAGAAGTGATTTGTTTATAAGCATGGTTAGAAGTGATTTGTTTATAAGCATGGTTAAAAGTGATTTGTTTATAAGCATGGTTAGAAGTGATTTGTTTATAAGCATGGTTAGAAGTGATTTGTTTATAAGCATGGTTAGAAGTGATTTGTTTATAAGCATGGTTAGAAGTTATTTGTTTATAAGCATGGTTAGAAGTGATTTGTTTATAAGCATGGTTAGAAGTGATTTGTTTATTGGCATGGTTAGAAGTGATTTGTTTATAAGAATGGTAATGAAGTGATTTGTTTATAAGCATGGTTAGAAGTGATTTGTTTATAAGCATGGTTAGAAGTGATTTGTTTATAAGCATGGTTAGAAGTGATTTGTTTATACATGTTTGAAACTGCATATTAGAAAACATCGATTATGGAGACTGCCACTGTCGAATATATAGACTACGGTAATATATTGTTATTATTTTTTTCATTCAAATTCCTATTGCGCTGAAGTTAGCGCATATGGCAGAGGTCAGATCTCTCCAATTCTGTCTGTTCAAAGATTTAGGTGCAGTTCTTGAATAGTATGAATATTGGTTGTTTTACTTTCTCTAAGTATTGTTCTTCTGGATGTTTCTTTGGTCTACCCCTTGCTCTTTTTCCTGTAGGTATCCATTCAAGAGATTGGTGGTGTATTCTGTTGGTGTCTGCGCGTAGGACATGCCCGATGTAAGACCAACGGCGTTTTCTGAAAACATCTGTGATGAAATTTTGATGTGTCTTTTCTCTCTGATGTTATTATTTAGTCCATGGATATTTTAATTTTGCATATCGGTGAATTCCTTTGATGCTTGAGGGCCATTATAAATAAGTATATGCACATTTTAGATTTTACAGTACACAGCAGGGCCTTAAATCTGTTTTCAGTGAGCAAGAAGTGTTACAAAAAATAAAAGATGCCAATTGCCTGTTTTTGTGTGTAAAGCAGTGATCATCGTTAGAGTACTATAGAGCGGTTATCTAGAATTGTCCGTGACCAGAAGGGCCATGGTGTTGAGCGTTCGGTTGGTCAATATTTATATAATTGGAAAAGTCTGCCAAATATAGCGAATTATAAAAATAGTGACCAAACGGGAGCTAAATAATAATCAAAAACGTAACAAATGGTGATCAAATTAATTTAGGAAACATTCTTCTTCTTTACTGCCAATTGTATCTCTTTTCGATGAGAAATATGATTGTCTGTTCTTTTGCGAAAACTCGTTACTTTCTGGCTTGGTTCGCAAGCTGGTAGTTAATGTTTGCCTCTCTTGTGGAGAGGCGTTCCCTGTCAACCAGCAGACAACAAAGTCCAATTAGGTTAAATCAGGACACACTACCATAAAATAATAGAGGGTAACAAAGATCCCAAGGTATAGGAGAAAAATTTTTTTTTTTTTTAATTTTAAAAATTTAAATATTAAATTTAAAAAAGAATAACTCGCGACTTGTTTAATTTTTTCTTATATACTCCTTTTTGTCATACCATAAATTTCATATTGAATTTCATTGTTCACTACACTGACAACACTTTTTTGTAGCGGCCAATGAAAATACGGAAATTGTTCATGTCAACAGGGAATGGCTTAGTCAGTTTCCTTGAAATTTCAAGTTAATTGTGAACTAACTACAATTTCAAGGTTAGGGAGATTGTTGTGTTCTGGTGTTCATTGTGTCGATTTGTTTCAGGTGGAATTCAAGAGACAGTAATTCGTAGGCGCATTTTACTGCTCTAAAATATACTTCATTTTTAGAATAGAACATCTGTTTACTGTACAAGATGTTATATATAATGTTATACACTTGAACGCTCATGGTATGCCTATAGGCCTATATAGGAAATATTTTTAAGCAGGTACACTTTCTCAGTGTAAAAATGCCTAATTGTAATACTTTGTATACCTTTTCTTTCTAGTGTTTATGCCAACTCATTAATGACATAAATGAAGGTCTATCATTTTTACAAAGCAGATCTACGTAAATTTTTAAGTTGTAGTTCCCTGTGTGAGGTAATAGCATTTATTTGGCGTAAAATCTTGAGAGATGTATTTAGCAATACTAATTCTTGAAGACGTTTGATTGTATTAAACATCACCAGCTATGGTCCATCATTGGAAACTTATAGCCTTCCCCCAAACATCTAACATATCTTATTGAAACATTATATCACGGACAACAAGCAGTGGCGTAGCGTGTGTCAATGGCGCCCCGGGGCGGAATCATAATTTTCCACCCTTGTGACATTAAAAAAATATGGCAGTGATTGGGAAGGCCTGTGACGACAATAAAATTGCCGCCCTCCCGATGATGCCGCCCGGGGCGATCCGCACATCCGCCCCCCTCTCGCTACGCCACTGACAACAAGCAGCAGTAAGAGGATTAATATAAAGTAAGGGGAAAAATATATGAATAGTTAGCTGTTCAAAGTGGAGTGAGACAACGTCGCACTATATCCCCTTATCTGATTAATATCTATTGCAAAGAATAGAATGATAAATGTTAGAGAAGAAATAGAGGAAACGAGTGTCATCCAGTAAATATCGATGGGTATATGATTCAAGAAATACGTTATGCAGACGACAACAGTCCTCCTGAGGGACTGAAGCAGCTAATCACAACAAGAAAGAAATACAGAGAGATCCAAAATCTATATCTAAACTCACAGAACACAACAATTATGACAACAGACAAAACAAATATTAAAACAATAATGAACATAGACAATATAGAAATAGAATGTGTAAATACATTCGAATATCTGGGATCACATATAAACAGTTCCGGAGATTTTTCAGTCGAATTTTGAAGACTCGCAATTGCAACACTCAAATTAACACAAATAAGAAAGCTATGGCAAAGTAGTAATAACGACACTAAAGTAACCCTTTTAAGAGCATGTGTTTTCCCAGTGGCAATATATTGATGCGAGACTTTAAATAAGACAATATCAAAAATAATAAATTCATTTGAAGTGAAGTGCTACAGAAAGATCCTACGAATATCATGGACAGAGAAAAAATAGAGAACATCAAAGTTTTGAAATTACTGATACTAAGTGAAGTGTGGCTTCTAAATACCATCATAAGAAAGAAGCTACAGTATTTTGGACACTTAAAGCGGCATTATGGTATCGAAAGGCTGATTCTAAAGGGCAGAGTGCTAGCAAGAGAAGAAGAGGGAGATCAGAAGACGATGGACCAGCGATATCGAAGAATGTATAGACATGTCTCTGGCCAATGCAGGCCTGCTTGCCCGAACAGGGTATCCGCATGAAGACAACGTTCTGGAAAGAATATGTCACTTGATGATGAATTCTTGAAGGTATACATCTTTACAAACTATCTCGTTCACTGCTCACAACTATATATCCATTTATTTCTATCACATCCCCACATTGTCCCGTAATTTATCTATGTGAGTGTGGTTTAATCTTCTGTATACACTCACACATTCCTCAATCAATCTTCTCTTAATCACACAGTTTCCACATTGATGTCTAGTTAATCATGACATAGCCAAAACCTACATACATACACACTACACTTCTATCTAAGGGCTCTTTGGCAGATAGGTTAATCAGCTAGTCTTATAATCCCACATCGGAAACACTATCAAAATTCAAAAAGGATAGAAGTTGACCGTTCACCTAGATTGAGTGAATTAAGGAAAGTTATCTGTAGGGTTTCTAAAATTGCATCAATGGTTGAAAATCGATCCAGTATACTTGAAGTTCTTAAACTATTAATTAATTGTGCACTAACCATCTATCTACATCTCTATCAAAACAGTTTCACATGCACTCACCAACTATCTACATCTCTATCAAACAGTCTCACATCCACTCTCATTATCTACATCTCTATCAAACAGTCTCACATCCACTCTCATTATCTACATCTCTATCAAACAGTTTCACATGCACTCACCAACTATCTACATCTCTATCAAACAGTTTCACATGCACTCACCAACTATCTACATCTCTATCAAACAGTTTCACATGCACTCACCATCTATCTACATCTCCATCAGGCAGTCCCACATGCACTCTCACTATCTACGTACCTTTCAATTAGCCCCCAACATGCCCTTTCATTATCTACGTACCTTTTAATTAGCCCCCAACATGCCCTTTCATTATCTACGTACCTTTTAATTAGCCCCACATGCACTCTCACTATCTACGTACCTTTTAATTAGCCCTCACATGCACTCTCACTATCTACGTACCTTTTAATTAGCCCAAACATGCCCTTTAATTATCTACGTACCTTTTAATTAGCCCCAACATGCAATCTCACTATCTACGTACCTTTTAATTAGCCCCACATGCACTCTCACTATCTACGTACCTTTTAATTAGCCCCACATGCAATCTCACTATCTACGTACCTTTTAATTAGCCCCACATGCAATCTCACTATCTACGTACCTTTTAATTAGCCCCACATGCACTCTCACTATCTACGTACCTTTTAATTAGCCCCACATGCACTTTCACTATCTACGTACCTTTTAATTAGCCCCAACATGCACTCTCACTATCTAATTTTCTATCAACTATTCTCACATACATTTTCGCTATCTACCCCTCTATCCACCAATCTAACATACATTCTCACAATCTCCCACTCTATCTACCAGTCTAGCATATATTCTCACAATCTCCCACTCTATCCAGCAGTCTCAAACGTTCGCTATCTACCTCTCAATCCACCAGTCTCACATACACACACACAGATACAGACAAGGAAATAAAGTATATATCTTTCCATCTCTCTCTCTCTCTCTCTCTCTCTCTCTCTCTCTGCTCGTCTATCTATCTATCAATCTATCTTGCTATGTCACTAACTGTTTCTGAACAATTGATCATGAAATGCCGTCATATCGAAAAAAACGTCAAACCAACACATCTCTGTTAACGAACCTAGCATTGTATTCTGTGACTATTGCTAGCTCTCACAGAAGATTTCCCGGGCTGTCAATTTATTAGAATAACGTGAACAAAAGGAAAGCCTGAGCTAGCCACGTACTAGCAGACTCTAGGGAATGTACACACGATCAATGTTTACTTAGCATCTTGCTCTAAATAAATATTTTAGCAGATTTAGCCTCATTATATAGTGCAATAATAAAAGACCACATTTTTCATAATCAGCTTGCATGATTGAATCTATTGCCAAGATAGTTAAGTCTATATTTTCTAAACAAAATTATCAGCCTATCACTATTTTAGGATATTTATTGCTATATCACTATTTCTTATCACTGGTTCGGATCTGTGACGGAGTGGTACAGAGCGCGTCTGTGAAAGCCAAGGTACAGAATACGATCCCCGCAACATACATTTGTGCATCTGGACCGTACAGAAAGCAATGGCAAACTACTTGCCTATTTGGATTATCTGGAAAATCACCACAGAAAGAAAATGATATGCTGATGGCTACGCCCGGAATAATATATTTATTTTATTTTAAATCACTATTTCTATTTTATCTCATTACACAAAACTTCCATTTTTTCCAATTATGTTTATTTTATTTTCACCTTTTCTCTTATTCGCGCTGTGTACTTTTAGCACAATGTACGTCTTTCAACATTACCGTTATACTTCGAGCAGAATTTACGTCTGTCAACGTAGCCTTTACACTTTTATCACAATTTACGCCTGTCAACATACCATTTATACTTCTAGCACATCTTAGGTCTGTCAACATAACCTTTATACTTCTAGCACATCTTAGGTTTGTCAACATAACCTTTATACTTCTAGCACATCTTAGGTTTGTCAACATAACATGTATTCTTCTAATACACTTTACGTCTGTCAACATCTTCGTAAATGACATTTGCTCTATATCAGCGGTGAGATATCTATATAGGCAATGTAAGCATTGCTTAAACATTTTCATGTGATTATATTTCTTAGATAGTAACAGCATGTAGTATAAGAATACATCAGAGTGCAGTCATTTTAAAAGTGTATGATGTCAAAATCGGGTGGCCTGTTGCATCTTGCAGACGGGCATTAAGTACAAAAAAGAAGCTACCCATTGAGCATTTTCTCAGAAAGAAGCTTTCCAAGCGATAATGCCACAACATCAGAGAAATATGTTTTCTTCATTGCCATTGCTGACATATCTGAGAAGATCGCTTCTCGTAATGTATTCAGTTCTTTATCATTGCTTACAGATATGCGAAGATCATGCCTCAATATGTATTAAGTTATTTATCATTGCTTACAGATATGCGAAGATCATGCCTCACCGTTTATTAAGTTCTTTATAATTGCTTACATTTCTGAGATCAATCCTCGCCGTGTATTGAGTTCTTTATTTTTCATTCCAGATCTGACATGTTTACGCCTCTTCATGTGTTGAGTTATTTATTATTGCTTGCGTATCTAACAAAGTTACACTTCGCCTTGTTTTGAGTTCTGTGTTATTGTTTACAGATCAGAGAAGGTCACGAATCACCATGAGCTGAGTTCTTCATTATTGCTTGCAGATCTGACAAGAACACACCTCATCATTTGGTGTTCTGTATTATTGCCTTACAGATATGAGAATGTTATGCCTCATTACTGTTCTAACTGTTTTTCTACATTTGCTAATATGGCCTCTTCCTGTGCTGTCTGGAATGTGACCAATAACCTCTTCGTACACATAATAAGGAAAAAAATGGTACATATTATGTAGAAGCTGGCTATCATGATTTGTAGATGGACCTCAATTTTGGAATGTATGACACGATCAACAAATAAGAGATCCTTAATGATGTGTGATTTTACTTGAAAACAGCTCAAGGTTGAAAAGTTTTCCTTGCCATTTCTGATACCGACTCCAGTATCCTTATCGCTGAGAATTCAACACGTCAGAGGGGATGTTGCAGAACATTCGTCATTAGCTTACATTCAATATGACATTTATTCAACATGTACCATCATGACATGTATCACACATTACCATCATGCAATTTATTGTACATCTATTATCATTACATTTGTTTTACATTTACCATCATGACATGTATCCCACATTTACCATCATGACATATATCCCACATTTACCATCATGACATTAATTATACATTTACAAACAAGATAACTTCGAGCAATTACACAATGAACTAAATTAGCTGCGTGTCGCAGACGACCAGAGCCTCATATACGAAAACGAAGAACAACTACAAAATCATGTTAACCCACTATCTGCAACATGTAGAAAATACAATATGAAGATCAAAACAGAAAAGACAAACACTATGAACATATGCAGAACACCGAGCTCACTACATATACAGATAGACAACATAGTAGTAAAACAAGTATTGGGGTTCAAATATCTCGGTAGTATTTTCACAGAAAATCGAAGCCTTGATAGAGAGATAGAGACAAGATGTCAAAAGGCAAGTGCATCAACATACCAATTGCCCCCCCCTACTTTTTCATCCTAAGATTGAGATGGAAGTTAAAAGACAAATGATTTACAGTATATTCCTACCAACACTGTGTTATCAGTGCCAAACCTGGTCTCTCTTATCTTCACATTACAGAAAGATAGTGACATGTGAGATGAAATGCTTGAGGAAATCTGCATGGGTGACCAGGCTCGATATATTACGAGATGAAGACATCAGGGAAAGAACAGTTATAACACCTTGCACAAAATACATAGAAATGTAGACGTTCAAGTGATTTGGTCACATTATGAGAATGGATCACGATAGGTTGCCCGTACAGGCATATAACCACATGAGATCAGGGTACAAATCCAGAGGAAGACAATGAACAAGATGGATAGAAAACGTCAGGGACATCTTGAATAAACACGATCATAGCACATTCGAGGCGACACATGTGGCCTTGAAACACAAGCTCCAGCACCAATCACCTCTACGCTTAAAGACAAGAATGGATAACAAACCACCTGGGCAAAAAAACTATAGACAATAGGCAGAACAAGACATTTATTCTACATTTACCAAAAATATATTAATTCTACATTTACGAACATAACATTTATTCTACATTTACCAACAAAACATTTATTCTACATTTACCACCATGACATGTATTATATATTTACCAACATGCCATTTATTCTACATTTACCATCATGGCTTCTATTCAGAATATCCATAAATATCCATTTTTCTACCTAGATCCACAAAATTCATATAATTATTACTATAATCTTCATTATATTTCAATAGGTATATTATTCTACATCTACGGGACAAATTGAACGGATTAAATGTTACAAAGATGAAAAGAAGTAGAGGATTGAGTTAACTGTACTTAGATTACCAAATATGTGCTATATCCCTCTCAACTTAGCATCACATCGCATGATAGCTGTATTTGGGAAAGTAATATCAAATGGTGATGAGAGAATACAGTTGTAGCTATAAGTAGGAAAGTAATATCAAGTGGTGATCAGAGAACACAATGGTGACTTTAAGTGAGAAAGTTATATCAAGTGATGATCAGAGAATAGAGTGGTGACTTTTAGTGGGAAAATAATAGTAAGTAATGTTCAAAAATAACAGGGATAAATATAAGTGGGAAAGTAGTATCAAGTGGTGATCATTAATGATAATGGAAGCTAAAAATACGAAAATAAAGTCAAGTGGTAAAGAACACGATTGTAGCTATAAGTGGCAAAGTAGTGTCAAGTTGTAATGAGAGAAAATAAATGAAGCTATAATTGACAAGTTAATATCAAGTGGTGATCAGCAAACACAGTGGTAGCTATAAGTGGGAAAGTAATATTAATTGATGATCAAACTATGTTTTGAGAATTTTCGTGAATGTTTCTTTAAATTCTTCAAGAAGATAGTCCCTTAAAAAATGACATAATGTTTATGACCTGACACTGATATAATTCAGGAACTAATTCTTCTGTAAAAAGATATACTATGAATGTAGATGCTACAATTTATAGAGTATTTTGTTTTTAAAGTAAAAGACATAATGTCGGGGATCTCCCTGCTGTAAAAGTAAAGCTCTTTCCTCTGTGTTCCGGAGATCGCGGTTCGAATGTCGCTCGCAAAGTTGTGTTTATAAAGTGAAATTTGTATCTGAAGTCCCGGTGGCTTATCGCCTTAAACGATCCTGAAGTTACGGGTGTATGTGATTTTAGTGGTACGCTTAGCAGGTGCTGTGCCTTTTCGTTGAGAAGGATGAGTAGATATGAGGTAATCCACATGCAATGAAGCTAATCCTCTATGCGTCTTTGAGTCTTTGATCCAATGTTTACGTAAATCCAACAACATAGAATAATTTCTTCAGGAAACAGACCTAATGTTTATACAAATCCTACAATATAGAAACTAGTTCTACAGAAGAAAGACATAATGTTTATGTAAATCCCACAATTTTGAGTGTAATTACAATAGGTAAATCACTTAATGTTTATGTGGATGCTACACCATAAGGAACTCGTTTAAAATGAATCTATTGTTTATATCGATGCTACGTCATGGAGACTAGATCACCAAACTCTTACACATTTTCTCAATATATTCGTTCTCCACTAGTCATCCTCGAAAATTATCACGGAATAAAAATCGATTTTAAATGCTACAGAATACATTTGATATATTCAGCTAATTTCAGCAAATCACATTTTAGCAAATCACATTTCAGGAAATAATGTTTGGGATTTGATAGATAACGGGAGAAATGTTCAAAAACAAAACTAATGTAGTTGTTAATGAATGTATTTTGAAAATTTGTTTCATTTATTTTGTATCAAGTCAATATCTAAATGAAATAGAAATCTCTATTTGTGTTCTGATTCGTTGTGGAGTATTTATAAATTTAAAAGGGGATGGGAGTGGATGTGATTGAATTATTCATTATTTATTATTTATTATTTATTATTTATTAGAAATGTGTATCTTCTTGTTATCCTATGCTGTATGTAGCAGACGTGTCAATAATTACTTTATTTGTTATGTGTATGGAGCATTAAGTTACAATCCATATCAATCTAGCAGATAGTTATTAAGGTAACAATAGACCTACATGTAATATGCTTACTGTTGTAGTTCGTCGCGTTAGAAGTATAATGAATGTATGCATATATATATATATATATATATATATATATATATATACATATATATATATATATATATATATATATATATATATATATATATATATATTTGGGTTGAAGGCTGGATTGTGTAATATGTTATTAAGATAACCACACCATGCATTTTATTTATAAATTGATAACGTGCGGTCCAAACAAAGAAAAGAAGATAAAAACATGTCGTGTTACATATGTTTACACGAAGTATATATTCAGATCATCACATTCTTTTATGTGATGAAAATGTATAATTATCACATTTCAGATTTGTGTACACAACTGAATACTATTTGCAGTCTAACATATATGGTTATACAGGTGCACGGTCTATGCACATGTTAAATATGTCATTTATAAGAATGTATGGTGTCATAGAGTTACAATGTATTACGATTTACATGTAGTTTCATATCGAAAAACATATATACCCATACATTTCTCTATGCAAAACTCTATATATACTTTAAGCACTACACTCTAGAGTAATTATTAGTTCGGAAACTGTCAATTAGGCCTAGGTACAGTAAATAAAAATAGCGTACTGATATTCTTACCTGAAGTTACTGCAGGGATGTATCACCCAGTTTCCAACTCTCTTGTGTCTCATCTTCTCTTTGATGAGAGCACTCCTATTGCCAAAAAGCTTCATGGCAAGCTTGTTGTCAGAGGGTTGAAAGAAATTCATGATTTGTTCTCTCAGGTAGCTGGTGGTGCTGGACACCTTGGGGAGAGCCTCGGTAGCCAGTGTTTCGCCTGTAGAGGGGAGCTCCTCTTTGGGAGTCCCGTACAGGCTAGTTTCGTCTCCAAGGAACTGCACTTTGCTGTCGTGTGCCTTGTAGTTAATTTCTGGACTCAGGTAGTCGCTGTAAACAGAATCCGAGTCTGAGTCGAGAGTTATTGTTATCGACGGGTTTACATGACCGCCCAACACAACAGTCGGCGCGCTTAAGATTCCTGTATTATTTGCGCCGACTGCGATGCCACCTGTGTCACCTGGTATCAACTTAGCTCCACCTGTTCCCCCTCCCCCACCCCCAACCCTAGATCCGAGGACGTGCAGACGTTTGAGTTTAAGGCTGGGCACCCGGCGAGTTGGTCGGTTGACGCCGACAGCTGGGTTCGATCCAGCCATCCCAGCGACTGATGAGCCGTGCCCGCTGCGCTGAGCATTGCCGTTCAACGATCGGCAAAATTTGACCGAGTCTGAGCGCTGCAGTACAGGCGATGCCAGTGTTGCTGTGATACTTGCTGGGCTCACAACCTCGCTGTCCGCGCTTAGCACCACCGAGTCTTCAGGGGGAAGAGGGTCAGTAAAATTATTGGCACCGATAAGTGTATCATAACTAGGCGGGTCTACATCGTTTCTTGATCTCTCATCAATTTCGTCACTTTCTTTATTATTATGTGCAGACGAAGATATCCTCACATCATCTTTGTCCATTATCTTTTTCTCATCTTCTCCATTTACGTTCCAGTGAACTGTATCACACCCATCTCTGCGCCTGACATGTCCTTCACCTTCCCTACGGTTAATAATAGGTGACGACATCGGTGGTGTTACTAGAACAGAAGAGTCGTCATCAAATTCATCAGCATCGTATTCATCGTCAGTAGTACTGTCCCGTCTACGACTGCCAGAAAATGGTTTTTGGTTTGTTGAGAACGAGGTGGAGGAGGAGTTGTAGGAACCAGGGACTGTGTTACACGAGTTTACTCCGGGAGTGAAGGGGCTAGATGAAGAAGAAAACGTGTTTTGATTGCCAACATAATTGGACGGAGCTGACCTCGGAGGCCCTAGTTTTGGGTAGTCTACTGCAGACATTTCGTCTGACTGCTATAAATAGCTTCGTCTGGTGTATATCTGGGGAGAGAATACAAAATTCTGTAATTCTTTGATGAAATTAGAAAATACGATTTATTGAAATCTAATAGTATTAATTAAGTATTTGTATTTATTATGATTACTTTGTCCATAAAAATCACATAATGTAATTAGTTTCTCAACAATAATACACATAATCTGATTAATTCGTAAACAGTAATGATATACTATAATTAATACACCCACGATAATGTACATACTGTGATCAGTATGTCCGGAGTAATGTACATAATCTGATTGTCAAGAGTAATGCACATAATTTGATTATTTTGTCTACAGTAACACACGTAATCCGATTATGTGCCCACTATAATGCACACTAATTAAATTATGAAAACTAATGCATACGTTCTGATTGTGTAAACAGTAATGCTATATTTTGTTTAATGTGTCTACTTGGTTTAGATATATTAATGTCTCTAATCTGAGAAATTTGTCAACATTAATGTACATATTTAGGCTAGGATTTACCACGGATTTATACATATACACATAATGTTCACGTCACGAAAACGGTTGGTTGCAAACGATAAACACTTCTTGGTGTCAATTTACTGTATATATAATACTAGCATGTCCTTCACCATGTTAGTCATGCGGACAGCTCACTTATTTTAGTGGATTCGACTTTTCCATAACTTTTGTTGGCTAGTGGTATCAAGTAAATACAAAGTGAACAATTATCTGTAGTATTAGTTAAGATAAGTGACACTACTTGGATGAATCTGCAGTACTCTTCTGAAGAATGACTTGTTTTCTAGCTGCACTGGTGAAAACTGGTTTAAGTACTTGATACCCTATCCAGGTTTAGAAATTGTTACCGTAACTCTAAAAGAACACAATAGAAAAGTAGTACTATAAAAAAATCTTCGCAGTGTTTGTTTCAGCAATCGTTACCGTGGCATAAAAGGAAAAACGACCAATCGGTTATATAAAACATTTGCGCTCATGAACAGTCTTCAGTCGTGATTGTTCATGTAATTATCATTGGCTCTAGACACAAACTATATATAGTATCCAATGAAATTCACAAGAAAAATAAAGTGTCACTTTATAAGACTGTTTTTCAATGAACCAGCAGGTCTGTTATAACCATCCATGTGCGACAGCTGTGGGTATATATACAATTTGTGGCACCAGGTATCAACTTATCTCCACCTGGTCCTCTTCCCCTCTCACACCACCAACCCCAGAACCGACGACTTCAGACGTTTTAGTTTAAGGTTGGTCACCCTTTGAGTTGGTCGATTGTATATTAGCTCTGTCACTATGACAAGATTTTATTGATATGGTTCGTAGTCCATGTAAGTCCATCGTCAGATTTACGGTCCTTTGACCTTATTGGTTTATCCATCAAAAGTGACGCTTTTATACTTTGCCAGCTATTGTCATTGTCTGTCGAAACAATGTATACACCAAACCACCAATGAAAATCATATGTAGATAAAAACGTCATTTTAGAAGGATTATCTCCAACAAAAGTAATGGTTATTTCAAAGAAACAAAATACCACACCTTGCATGATCACAGTGAATGATATATTATTAAAACAAGTTCATCAATTCAAATATTTAGGTACAAAGATTACAGCAGATGGAAGAAGGTCAACAGAAATAAGAAGCAGAATAGGACAGGCAAAAACAACATTCAGAAAAATATATTATGTAATATGACCTTGTCATTACAGGTGAGAGAGTTCTACATTGCTATATAACTCCCATACTAACATACGGATGCGAGTCTTGGACAATAAACAAACTGGAAAGTGGGAAATTAGAGGCAATAGAGATGTGATTCTATAGAAGAACGATGAGAATACCATGGACTGTCAGAAAAACTAATGTGGAGGTGTTGAAAGAGTCAAAGGGAAAGGGAACTTAATCAATAATATAAAAAAATGGCAATCGTCATTTTTTGGCCACTTCATGAGACAGGCAGATTTGGAGAACATAGTCACAACAGGAAAATTGAAGGCAACAAAGACACAGGGCGACAACGTGAGAAAATATTAGACAGTTTGACAACGTGGCACGTCAGGGGAACAACAAAGATCTTGATACATAATACTGTGGACAGAGAGCTGTGGAGAGCCATGACCGCATACGACAGCCTTCATGACACCTGATGATGATGATAATCTCCATGTCATGCATTCCTTTGGACTATATGGTTTTCTGAAAAATCAGTCCAAGTTACAACATGCATTTGTCAGTTCACGTTCACTTATAGGTAAAAATGGGTACATGACTCGTGTCATCTGGAGATATACAGTCCAATGAATACATTGGAAATAATCCTTCAAAAATGGCGCAATTTGACTTTGTCCGTGAATTGTATTGGTCATATGCCGACAACCAATGGACTTCGTGGGACAAGTCAAATAGCGACACGTTAAAAGGATGGTTCAAAAGATGTAGTGAACCAACTTCATTATATTCCGCTTATCCCCAATTGTACTCCCCACGCTGTTTGCCGAGAGTAACACGCATAAAATGTACGCCGTAACTTCAAACAATAATCCCGAGGGCGCTAAGAAAAATGAATCAAATCTTTCACTACGCCTAGGAGATCCGCTTTAGAAAGATGATTCACTATGAATCATAAAGGTTTATAAATGACGAGATACACGCTTAACTGGATCAGTTGTGTAAGGTAAGCATAGCGATGCACATCCCTGATGGGTGAAGCTCTTCTCCAGATATAGGTATTGCGAACTGATCACTCCACTTCGATGACAGACAACTGATCTCTGCATTTCATTGTCTTTCGACACCAAGAAAGAGACCAATGAGAATATCGGATCAGTCGAATCAACAAAGATGTACGTAGAACCTATATCCAAATCCTTCTCCAGCACCTAGTCGTGACCTGAACAATATTTTCACACGTAATCCTGAATAGCAGAAACATATCACTACTGATACCCATGGAGGTCGCTGCCATCATCTTTGGACCTTTCCAAGCATGATCGTTTGTTGCAACCATGTCAGCTAGCTCATTTCAGTGTCCGTGAGCGCTACGCCCAGAACAGCGATGTGAGCCTAATCCATATGATGGTGGAGGTATACTGATGTGGTGGAGGTATACTGATGTGGTGGAGGTATACTGATGTGGTGGAGGTATACTGATGTGGTGGAGGTATACTGATGTGGTGGAGGTATACTGATGTGGTGGAGGTATACTAATGTGGGAGCGATCAATTTCATGTAGAATTTGACCTGATGCAAATTAAAGGAACAGTGACTGCCCAACCATACGTCGCTAAAATTGTTTGTCGTCGCGTCCTTCTAGTTTTGGCTGCAGGCATGTCGATTTTTGAGCAGAAAATCTTTGATTTTTCCCAGAGTACAAATATAAGAGTTCTTGGGCTCTTTACTCCTGATACTATTTGAGTTACTCGTGTTTGTGATAAACTTTATGCTAATATGAGAGTTACAAAGTATTAATCATCTTAGTGCTGATAATTGTTATGTTATTATGGACGATAATCAACTTAAAATCGTCAAAGTGAAAGAAAATTTTGAAAACAACATATCACTCTGCACTTCAGAGGCAAAATACATTTTCAAAACATAATCATAAAATCAAGAAATGTAAGATCATTGATTTGAAATTGTATATGTAAATTTATTCGAGCTTAGACTATCTAGCACTTCGAAACAAATCGGATCTGGACAGTCTCATTGTTTAAGATGTATAGAAGCAGTACAACCCACTACATTATGCAATGTGTAGTAGACATGTTTCAGACATCATAGATGATTGATCTCTGCCCTACAATATTATAATCCACATGGTCACGTTTGTCTTAGTCATAGTCGATGAAGACCAAAGTGATCAATCAATAATAACAAAGCCCGTGGTCATCATATTCTGTTAGTTCATCATAGTCGAGGTAAACCAATTACGCTTAACCTTGGTAGACATAGTTATGAAGAGAATACTGAATGTTATAGGTCCTAACTGTGGTAGACATAGTTATGAAGAGAATACTGAATGTTATAGGTCCTAACTGTGGTAGACATAGTTATGAAGAGAATGCTGAATGTTATGAGTCTTCATACGATTAGGGACCACACATAGATTTTCACAAATGTATAATGTTCAAAAGTCACCTGTATATATTTTTACATGAATTTGACAATATCATCCATCATTTGTAACTTATATTTTAGAGAAGATATTTATAAAAATTAAACAAATATAATACTTTGGAAATATTAAAAGCATAACATCTTGTTGAAGACCGTATGTAAAGGTAGATACGAAATGCAGACACAGAAAAAATGATACATGCTGTTAAATATAAATACTACATACCTTGGTTAGAAATCCGTTATAGAGAACATAAGATAAATATATTCGTTCAGCAGCAAAAAAATCACATTATTTTGCAGGTTATCAAGAACCACTTTTGAGATGGTTAAAAACTGCTACATAAACGTGTTTGGTTCGGACATGTTAGAGACACCAATTACTTTCTAAAACTAGTATGCAAGGAACTGCTGAGAGTGAAAGAGTAATATGCTACTACAGACAATCATGAATTCGCGAGATCAAGGAATAGCAAGGTCATAATCTTTCTACACTCGTCCGAATGACTGAAGACAGATGTATTTGGTAGGCTTTTTGCGTTCATGTCTCTATTGTGGCACCCCTACCCCTCAAAGTGGTTAAAAACCTTATTATTATTAAAAAATATATAAACTACAATGGGAACTGGTTACCATGAACTGACATACAAAACAATCTAGATAAGCAACTTTTTTTCCATTCACTCTTTCGTCTAAGCATATCTCAATAAGCGAATCTTACCTGTTCTCGATTCACATTTTCACCTAAAACGTTCTTCTATAAATGTATTCACTAGCCACGTGTCCAACAGAAAGTAAATGTTCATGTTTACTCAGGATCCTAAACCATCTGTTTAGGTGTCTTCATTTAGACTATCAACCAATGTTTCCATGGAGATGTTTTGTTTATAAAAATGTCTGAAAGAATTTCAGGCTATTTCTTTATATGAGCGTTTCTCAAAGTGCGGACATCGCATCACCCTCACTCCCACCTGGGGAAATGCCAGTACGAAACTTTAGGTGGGCTTAAAGGGTCACATGGATATATGAGTAGCGAGAAGATAAAACATCAAGATATAGACATCACTCATCCAATCACGAGGCATATGCAATTTAAATAAATGTTTTGTCAGTACAGATAAGAAAATATTGCGTCATTCTATTGCTGTTATTCGAACCATTGCTGAAACCTGGACCCTACTATGTTTACTGTAACTATCGAAAATATTTGATGTGGTATGTAAATCTATTTACTGCATTAATATCAAAGTAAAACATTGCAAATTTCCATAAAAAAATGTAAGAGAAAATTTTAAAAAACAAATACATCGTAGTACGTTTTATAGTGCACACGCAGATGAACAGACTAAACAACAAGAAAACATATAACACTTTACATAACAGACTCCATCGACGGTTCAACCAGTAGATTTTTATGAAGAAAATAATATAGCATAGAGAACAAGAAATAAACATATAACATAGATAAACACATAGTGAAAATATAGAGCAAACAGAGAAAATACAATAAAAGACAGAGAAAAAAGTACAGACAAAGAAGAAACATGTAGGACAAATAGAAAACACATAAGAAACAGATATGATAAATAAAGGAACTCACACGAAAACTATAGGACAAACAGAAAACAAACAAAGAAAATATATGATAAATAGAAACAACTGCAAATACTCTTGATAAAGACACAATGGTCGATGTTATCTATTATGTGTAATTTTATCTATATTTTTGTGTAACGTTTACTCAGTCTGGGTAATGTAAAACCTACTACCTAGTGTATTCCAAAGTATCTAATGGACATATAGTTTTATTACATTCTGACTTGTTATTAACTAACTAAACACTATCAAAAGCGAACATTTTATTACTTTTATATGTTTCTTACTGTCTATTTTTCATTTCTATTGATTTTCTATTGTTTAATGTATGTAATAATTATAAAAAAGCATAAGTTTACATAATTTCAATATATAAAAAAAAACAATAGTTTAGAAAGATTAATTATGGAGGGAAATATTCTATAAAAGAGAAAACGATCAAGAACAAGTCTTCGAAGACCACATAATATCAAAGACCTTTTGAATATGACAATATGACACAATAGAAGGGGGCTGGACAGGTTCATAGAGCTAGGATGCTTACAGAATGCCAGTAAGGATAACGTTCTGCAAAGGGCACGTTTCATAGAAAAAAGTATAAATGGTACATAATAGACATACAAATAAATAAATATAGAGAGGTGTGCTTGATAGAAACGCCAAATAATATAATCTACGTAAATAGTAAATGGATGATGAAATGGTAAAGTTTGAGAAACACTACTCTGTCTCTCTCTCTCTCTCTCTCTCTCTCTCTCTCTATATATATATATATATATATATATATATATATATATATATATATGTAGCGTGAGGAAGGATGTGTAAATGACCATACTCGCAGCTGGATTTCTATTGATGATGGTCATGTGTTTGTTTAATAAGTTAGGCAATTCACACAAAATGTCAGGTTCAGTGTGCACTGTGCGTGATTGTGCTTCATTGAACACTTGATAGTTGGTGGATCGATAAGAATCGGATTAACAACCACAACCCAGCAAAAAGGTAAAAGAGAACCATCATGAAATTCCTACAAATTAGGTGACTGTCCATAAATGAGGCTAATAACTTTTTACGAAATCCCCCCCTACCCCACCTCCATACAAAGAGACAAAATGTCAATAATTTATGAACATGTTCGCAATTATGTCTACAAATATTATCGTCAAAAAAATAATTTAAATATTAAAAGTACGAGACTAAAATATATGTTGTATGTCACATTTAAAATTTGTTCTATCAAATTCAATTTATTTGGTGTACAAAAACAGTATTGTTGACGTCAGCTTTTCACAAACCTTCTTCCCTTTTGTCAATAGCTGTGAAACATTTTTAATCCCTACTCCCCTAATTGTAGATGCAATTTATGGCATATCCTTTAGACACATATTTTTTAAAACAACCTATATCGGGAATATCCATATATTATGAAATCGACAATAAAAGTAGTGCAGACACTGAACCGTCATATGTAAAAACCTCTACACAGAAAGTAAACAAGCCTTCATTAGTTGCATGTGTGATTATTGTCTAGATTTCGTTGGTCACTATTTATATACTTGGCGACACATGTCAAAAACCAAAGCCGAATAACGAAATTCAAGGAAATAATAAACAATCTGTCTTTCAGGTTGTGTTCACTTTATGTACACACGTTTTTACTGGGGGCCGGATCATGAGTATTCCCAAATTGGACTACTGTCCGCGAATGAAAACGGTTTACTTAATAATAAGAGGTATATTCGTATATACAAAATACAAGAGAAGAAAGAAAATGTACGATAGTTGTAACACACAAATACAGAAACGAGAAGTTAATATTGAATGAGGTCTGTGACTGTATAGAGAGATGCAATATTATATGTGTCAACAAACCAGGCTTCTCTTTGCCAAGACATTTAATCAATTTTGTAGACAGAGGTTACTGGGTGATTGTTGGATGCATTGGAAAATTACATTAGCAGCCAAAATAGCGTGGGTGTATAAATATATTAGTTAGTTGGTTAGTTTGTTCCTTTCGTGCCACATGCGGCACATAGGGCAGAGGTTTTGAGAAACATCAGTGGCGGAGTGAATATTATAATTTATAACTCATCGATTATATCTAGTTTACTGTATGGTAGCAATGGTTAGACACTCACTGCAGACATTGAGAGGCGGATACAGTCATGCAAATACAAGTATCATAGACGTATTTTGCATATTACTATAAAGATAATAAGACAAACGTGTACGTAATAAATATAGTAGAGAATATGGCAGGCTCACTAGAATCACAACTTTCACAAGTAAAACGAGAAATGCTTGCATGGTTTGGACATGTATATCGACATGATTCTCTGTCCAAAACAATATTGAACGATACACTTGAGGGTGCAAGAAGCAGAGGTAACAAAATAAAATTATGTAGATACAATACCAAAGACTGGACACGTCCAGACATGTCCACAATTATCCGTATGTAGTACACCTACAGTCGTGACCGGTTAATGAACGGATACATTATTCACTGAATGAAAATATGTAAACATTTCAAGATGCTAACTTTATTCAGCCTCACAAAAGTTAGCTTTGGTTACAAAAATCACAACCCAGTAGTGGTCACTAGTTTCAAAAAATATATTACAATGTTGAATATTTGTGTTTGGATAACATTAGCCAAATCGACGAATGAAATTTATTCACATTCAGTTTAAATTTCTTATTCAATGGCCATGAGTATAGATGGTATTCTGCAATGATGATGATGATGTTGTTCTTCCATCGCAAGCAAAGATGAGCCTGGCATAAAAATAATAAATGCGATGAAAAATAAATAATTATAATAAATTGATAATTGTCTAATTTAGTTTGTGAGTTCATAGATTCCGATAAGTCAGATGCGTGCACGGAAAGTTCTATTGCAGTGCATACAGGAGTGCTGAGGGTTCGGGGTAGGGCATTTTCGGTTTCGTCATTACGCTTATTTGCGATTGTGGATTGCCCGCAGTGTTCTTTCTTTTTCTAATTTCGTGATGCTGAGGACACCAGATCTGTCAAGGCATCTGGAAATTTTTGTTGCCATCTGATGTTCTTAAATTTGCGAACATAACAAATTATAAAAGGAATAATATTAAACAGGGCAGTATATAACAGTGTACAATATTAGATGGACGTCTACATAATATATAACATAGACAACATTGAGAGTACACGAATGTTCACATCTATATATATATATATATTTATATACACATATAAATGACTAATTCCGTTAATATGTTGTGTAGACGGGTATAGAAATTTCAACGGCTTGACCGATTCCATTGACATTTGGCACCTAGATTAACAGGATAATAATTTCGCTTGTGGTCATTATATGAAATCTTAAATTTTCTCATGTGGTCCGGTAAAGCTGACAAATGATATGATTAGTTTTTTTTTTTTTACCTCTGACTGCTGCACAAAAGTCAAATAAAAAATGGTTGGATTAGAACTAGAAATAATATTATTGCATTTCAACCGACACTTTTTTTTGCATTTAGGGATTCAGTATTCTGTATTCTTGTCTTTTTATATATCTGTTTATGAGAAAATTGTAGAATATTGTTTACGTCAGCATTTCTATCTGTTCTTAAAACTATCTATCAATCATCAAATACTCCGGTAAACGTTGTTGTTCTACATCTCGGAAAACTAAAACACATGACACACATGAGAGTACGCACTATTTATAAAACTACAACTTAAAGCTGTTTATCCTATATCCGGAATAGTTCACTTCTCACGTGCGCAAGGTATATTAACGACTGAGAGGGACTGTGGGTGTTTGATCCATACAATGTTTTTTTTTTAAATGAATTTCTTTGGGGTTGGGGGTTAAAACCTAACGGGTTGTGGGTTGTACCTCACGGGTGTGAGACCAACGCTTTAACCTCTCGGCCATGCACTACACTATGATCTATAACATCAGGCACAAATATGAGTCCGCTAATGGCAATATAAAACAGACAAAATTAGGAGTACACGAATGAATATATAACATGTATAACATGCAACATCAGACAACAATAGGAATACATTTATTGATGAACTTTGTTAAGCCCATTTTTCTTCTGTGATCAACATAACTCTAGCGTTTATGTCGTCAACATTAACCCCGCTGCCATTACTTCCGCAGATATTGTTACTCGTTTCCTTAGGATGGATCAACCTCGCAACCGTTGACATGCACAGGTATCTGCCCTAATTAACTCAGCAGCATCCGTATCAATGCCCTTCTATTTGCAGAGACGACACTTGGTGATGCTATCACTGTTGTGTCCACTATAGAATGACCAACCAGTGCATCGGCTCATTTGTTGCCTTTGCCTTCTGCATGACCATGACAGTTGATGCATATAACACGCAGAACGTTGTTGAGAAGACACAGTCCTTTTTTATCGTGCATTTGTACATCCTTTGAAGCATACCGAGAGGCTGATAGAATCATTATGTATGTTGATAGTATACACATATAATATCTAAGTAAAATAAGTAGGACTAATTATCTAATTACTAAGTATCTAAGTAGGACTCTAAGTAAAACAGCGGCAAAGAAGATCAACGCCTTCGAGCTGAAATGCTACAGAAAGATACTTAGAATATCATAGAAGGATAAAATCAGAAACTCAGATATTATAAACACACTGAATATTCCAGAGTGTTGGTTACTAAACACAATAACAAAAAGAAAACTACGCCTGTTTGGTCATATAAAGAGATAAACTGTTTAGAAAGACAAATAATGGAAGGAAGAGTACCTGGGGAGAGGAGAAGGGGCAGACCAAGAAGACGATGGACTGACGACATTAAAGATAATATAAATACATCGCTAGAAAATGCAATCCACATCGCCCAAGACAGAGAGAGGTTCAGAGAGTTCATTGGGAAGACAACGTTCTGGAAGGAATACGTCACATGACATACACATATACATATACACAATCTCACATGTATGACATACATACGAGCACATATATAAATACGTATTTAAAAGGAGCAGAGAAATAATTTAATTGCACCTTTTTTACATGTACTTAACTCCATTTCATAAAATTAGACGCGGATTGCATTAGTACGGAAACAAGTGCGTAACTCTTTAGCTTCGGGCGATAATCTAATTACAGAAAAGAAAGACACGAACATGACGACATGGTCGATTTTGAAACATTAGCGTCTTGCATATATAAAAGATGAGTATACCATTATGAATCATATATCCACAACTGTGATATAATTTTCTTTTTACTACATATAATGAGACATCTATACAATAGCTGCGCTTTGACGTCACACAGGTACGCACCAAATGCTGATACTTCACATGTTATAATATCAACACCAATGTAAATAAGTGCACATTGACTTAGTAGACACCCGATATAAGAAGAGAGAACAGAAACTCAATGTTGATAGTTCTGGATACTTTCGAGACTACTACATTAATCCGTTTATTTGTAACGCACGCCGACAGAAGGGCAAAGACCAATTAAATTTATTGGTTTAGAGTTACGCCACAAGAGATCCACTTCCCGATCACAAACTCCAGGCGACTGCTGAAATATTGACTTCCCAATAATGAATGTGGCGCTTGTGCTTCGTCGATCCCATATGCAATAAAAGTGATAAAATAACTTCCGAAAAGAAATAGCAATAAATAAATGTAGGAGAATAATAAATTTGACAATTTCTTGAGACCTGAGATCTGTCGTATTATACTCATACTTGTTTCCACATCTCAAAGCAGCAATAATCGATTATAATCATACTTGTTTCAATATCTCAAAGCAGCAATAATCGATTATAATCATACTTGTTTCAATATCTCAAAGCAGCAATAATCGATTATAATCATACTTGTTTCCACATCACAAAGCAGCAATAATCGTTACACTGTTTGTTATCCACGTTTCTAAACCATGCGTTACGTTAAAGTTGATTGAATAGATATTATTATTATAAATACAATTATAGAAAATAGTGAAATTGTCATCATTAGTTTACTTGTGATTTGTTTTGTCATTAGTTTACTTGTGATTTGTTTTGTCATTAGTTTACTTGTGATTTGTTTTGTCATTAGTTTACTTGTGATTTGTTTTGTCATTAGTTTACTTGTGATTTGTTTTGTCATTAGTTTACTTGTGATTTGTTTTATCATTAGTTTACTTGTGATTTGTTTTGTCATTAGTTTACTTGTGATTTGTTTTGTCATTAGTTTACTTGTGATTTGTTTTGTCATTAGTTTACTTGTGATTTGTTTTGTCATTAGTTTACTTGTGATTTGTTTTGTCATTAGTTTACTTGTGATTTGTTTTGGATGTTAGTAGACTTGTACTTGAGCATACATCGTTTGTACCTTCATTCTCTGGAGAAAACTAGGAAACTTGCACAGAACCGAGAGCCTTACAGAATGGCAGCGAGGACAACGTTTTGTAGAGGACACGTCACAGAGGGAGAGAGAGAGAGAGAGAGAGAGAATATAATTATATTTAGAATATCATTTTTGTATCAACTATTATTAAAATAGATAGTACGTAAAGAATGGTGAACCATGTTATTCTAAGCCAGACCTGGGCAATATTTTTTGTGTCGGTGGGCCGGATTACGTTTTTTCACGTGATAAGATGGCAAAAACCTATTTTTAGTGCATGGAGATCCAAGTAGTGTTTATGTAGGTCTAGATCCCGAGTATGATGTGCTTTTAAAACTATCTGGAGGTCCATAATAATGACGTACTAGATGTGGTCGACCGGTCGTGTTTTACCCACCACTACTCTAAACCAACAGGAGCCATATGAAGCGAGGCATATTTACTAAGATCTAAGTATGCTATGAATTAAATATAGAACAATAATAGCAATACCATCCTTTTGTGTGTGTAGTGGAGATGTGATTATGTGTGTAGTGGAGATGTGTTTATGTGTGTAGTGGAGATGTGTTTATGTTTGCTGTAGAGCTGTGCAATGTAGATATACATGCATATATTACAGTTGGATAAATTAAGCGTTGGTTTGTGTGCGCACACTGTATGTGGAACTTATTTTGTGCAGACACTGTACGCGGTACGTTTTGTGTGCAGACACTGTACGCGGTACGTATTGTGTGCAGACACTGTACGCGGTACTTATTGTGTGCAGACAATGTACGCGGTACGTATTGTGTGCAGACAATGTACGCGGTACTTATTGTGTGCAGACAATGTACGCGGTACTTATTTTCCATCGAAAAATTAGTATAATTAGTGAAAGCGTATCGTGTCTCGAATATCGTTTTAAACTATTGTTGAATGAATGTCTAGGCATGTCATTAACTTGCTAGAGCTACGTGAAATATCTTGATCTGCAGTGATCATCAAAACCGACAATGTTCACGTAAACCGGTACTATTTGATTGTTTGATATACCCATCTGGGACGGTAGACCGGCATTAGATCTATAGTACATCAATGAAATTATTTGTAGTGCTTACAGCGTTCTGTGGGTTCGTATCATGTCTTCAAACTGTTGATAAACAATTATTCAGAGAAATGTTAACACTAAACCTGAGGAAAAGATGTCAATTCCAGACATGCACGATGGTTGAATTTGTTGGAACATCTGCTAGATCGATATCACGTGACTCAAACAAGGGATATAATGCATGACAAATAGACGATCCACAAGGGCCTCCTGTAGAATCGAAACTATCATGTAGATCGATTTGCACTTGCGAAACAAATCTTGCCCACCCTCTTCTCTTTTCATGAACTACGAGTCGTTAAAAAGTCTCTCCAACTGATATCAAGCTTTTTATATTTTAAATGTCCTTCTTCATTATTGACTCTCTATATATATATATAAAATGTGTATCTCAAAAACAATGTTAGGCTTTGCATAACTAGTGTCCTACCAAATAAATTAGAATTTCGTGAGCAAACACACATTGAAATTTTATTTCCTTTCGGTATGCAACATTTATTAAAACATATTTTAGGAAGAGGAAATTGGTCTTCTCTCTCTCTCTCTCTCTCTCTCTCTCTCTCTGTGTGTGTGTGTGTGTGCTAGTTGGCATCTTTCTTTCTTTACAGAGATATTATTTTTCTATTCTTCAAATAAAATGTACGATCCATGACGGTAATGGATATGAAACGCACAATCACTCTGAGCAAAACAAAGAGTCTTCCACAATACGTACATTGAATGACAAACCGACGCGTACCATCGTGTACTATTGTCTGTCTTCTGAGAAGTGCAGCTCTTGAACTAACTGCTATCACTTTCTACTTTGTCTTTTAACCATTATTGATCTTTCCTCTACCGACAACACGATACATGGCAGCATCTCTCTCTCTCTCTGTCCCTCTCTCTCTCTCTTTCTCTCTCTCTCTCTCTTTTCTCTCTCTCTCTCTCTCTCTCTCTATATATATATATATATATATATATATATATATATATAGAGTGAGGAAGGATCATCATCTAGAGTTATATATCTAGAGTTCATATAGAGTTATTTTCATCCTCAACGGCAGGTTGCTTCAATGGTACATACCTTTACCTTTATGCGACATTATTACACAGCGACTTTATAGACATCATAAATATATATATCTTTAACATGTCCAATGGCAGCAACCTGCCGTTGGGAATGAAGATAACTCGTCATGTACTAAGCCGTCGCAACTATTAGGTGGGGTGGCCAGTTCCCTTCCTTGCTGTCTTTACCTCCCTAACTGATGCGTCAGGTACTCATGTACAGCTGACTTGACTGGAGGAGTGGTCGTGTCAAGCGAGAGAACACAATCCGGATTTGTGTTTGTCCGGACGTGGTTTCGAACCTGGCACGCTGTAACCCAACGATAGAGCGCAAACTCACTATCAACAAGGATACCGCGCTCCACTAACGTCGCATTGTGCTGCACTAAATACAAAGCATATCCATAGTGTCCCTAGCAATTATAATGTAATAACGTCACATATCTACCTACCTACCTACCTACCTACCTGCCAACATACCTACCTATCTACCTGCATACCTACCTACCTACCTGTCTATCTATCCATCTATCTATCTATCTATCTATCTATCTATCTATCTATCTATCTATCTATCTATCTATCTATCTATCTATCTATCTATCTATCTATCTATCTATCTATCTATCTATCTATCTATCTATCTATCTATATATCTATCTATCTATCTATCTATCTATCTATCTATATATCTATCTATCTATCTATCTAATCTATCTATCTATCTATCTATCTATCTATCTATCTATCTATCTATCTATCTATCTATCTATCTATCTATCTATCTATCTATCTATCTATCTATCTATCTATCTATCTATCTATCTATCTATCTATCTATCTATCTATCTATCTAATCTATCTATCTATCTATCTATCTATCTATCTATCTATCTATCTATCTATCTATCTATCTATCTATCTATCTATCTATCTATCTATCTATCTATCTATCTATCTATCTATCTATCTATCTATCTATCTATCTATCTATCTATCTATCTATCTAATCTATCTATCTATCTATCTATCTATCTATCTATCTATCTATCTATTTATCTATCTATCTATCTATCAATCTATCTATCTATCTATCTGTGTTTTTTTCAGCGCCAAACACGGTGCATAGGGCAGAAACAAGAACTCTCCAGTCTGAGCGATGAGATGCTACTGTGTGATGGCAGTCTGTTTTCATTTATTTTAAGTGCATGTCCGATATAAGTCAATCGTTTGCTTCTTACTGTTGTAGAAAAATGTATCAATTGTAATGTAATAACGTCACACAGTGCCGCACTAAATACAATTCATATGCTATAATGATGCTATCTATTATAATGTGTGCACATTGACTTTGTATGGTGGAGTAGTTAGCTTTACATGAACACAGATGTTTATTTGTGGACAAACACTGAACAGTAAGTGAATCACTGTCACTGCATGTGTAAGAGGTGAAGATATAGACATGTGGATAAGCACTTTGAAGTGTGTGAGTCACTACATGTGTGAGAGATACAGATGTGGACATGTGGACACGCACTGGACAAGTGGTGAATCACGGCATCTGCGAGAGTTCAAGATACATACATGTGGACAAAGGCTGGACAGTGGGTGAATCACTGCATGTGCGAGAGTTGAATATGTGGACATGTGGACATGCACTGCACAGTGTGTGAGAACTGAAGATTTGTGTCTAGGTTTATATACTGGCTGCAATATGTATGTATTTGACCTCACATATTTGACTTAGACAAGACTTATGGCACTAACATATAAAATGGGACTTACATCTCTCTCCAACCAGAAACGTCCCAACTGACTCTTGTGGTGTCCATGGTAAGACAAAGTATTGCTATTCATTACTAACCTTTCAGATCCCAGGTATACATCGATGATATTCCTTTAATTGGGTTATTGTATTGACGCACTCTGGGGGTATATGCACTTCATGCGGTTATTACTTCTATCCCATTTGTTCATGTATAAACTATCTTCCCCGCATGTAGAAGAAGCTATAGGAGGTCTTACTAATGAAAAATCAGAACAAACGCCATGCAACATCACATCCATCGTAGACTACACGCTCACTTAATATTCCCACTTAAGAAGAAAGCATCCAAGCACTTCATCCGTACATTCTTGATTCTTTATTAGAAACTGGCCTCACAGCACGTGGGGCCTTTCCATAAGTTCTCCGCCCTCTGTTCAAGCAGTCATTCGACTCGATGGTTTTTGGAGTCTAATTCCGCCGACACAGACGTCGACATCAAGGCACAACTCTGGCCCTTGAGACAGGTTCTTTGTTGTTCGGCCCACCCAGGACGTGCTTGTAACTAGTTCAAGCACAACGTCGGCCTTTCGGAACAGAATGGTAACTGTTATAGAATGTTACGAATACGGGTCATCTGTACAATTATACTTTAAACCTCTCTGAATGGAAAAAGTCTTTGTAAACTATTGTGCACTACGAGATATATACATGGTGATAAATAAGCTAAATATCCCATTTATTGTAAAAAAGGATAGAAAAGCCTTATTGCTCATAAATCATGATGAGACAAATTTCTCTCTTGGGTCGAGGACATGAACCCATGGGCCATGCATCAGCAACTTTCTCACGTTTAGTTCTAAAATATTCGTGTCATACTTTATTCAGAAAAGAGCGATCAACCAAACAAATTGTGACTGCAGTGTTTTTATTTATTGAACATAGACAACATAGAACTAGAATGTCTCAACATATTCGAATATCTGGGAGCAAAAATAAAAAAATGTTCAGGATTTTGTTCATTTGAGATTAGGAGAAGACTCACAATTGCAACACTCAAATTAACACAACTGAGAAATATATGGTAAAGTAGTAATAACTGCATTAAATTAACCCTTTTAAGATCATGTATTTTCCCAGAAGCAACATATGGATGCGAGACTTGGATTTTAAACAAGACAATACGTAAAAGAATAAAATCATTTGAAATGAAGTGCTACCGAAAGATCCTACGAATATCATGGACAGAGAGAAAGAAGAACATTTAAATTTTGAAATTACTGAAACTAAATGAAGTGTGGTATAAATATCATTATAAGAATGAAGCTACAGTAATTTGGACACTTAAAGCAACAAATTGATATCAAAAGGCTGATTCTAGAGGACAGATTGCTTGGTAGAGAAGAAGAGGAAGACCAGGAAGACTATGGACCAGCGACATCGAAGAATGTATGCACATGTCTCTGGTAAATGTAGACCTGCTTGTCTGGAATATGGAGGCGATCAGAGTGTCTACGACGAAGACAACGTTGGGTAAGAATATATCACTTGATATATAGTGATGTTCTACACAATGAAAACAAAATCGGTATCATATACTATCCAGGATGTAGGCATCAACTAAATATTGTTTTCTTTAGTCATTTTCTAGTCAATATAAATATGTTCAACAGTTTTTCATTGTTTTCTGGCCGGTTCAGATGCAGATTGACAGCGGCGGGATCTGCATCCGATACATTGGCCGTCATAGACGCGCTCTGTAACAAGCCGCCACAGTGTGCCTTTTTACACAATATCTCCTTCAAACATGCTCCT
>CM067298.1:111625031-111835031 GCA_034231615.1 Meghimatium bilineatum | reverse complement strand
AAACTATGAGTTTGGTGGTAGTTATACCCCTTCTGTCCCATACATTTTTTTGCGCAGTCTATCAAATGTGTCACCAGCATTCCCTATTCATTTGTTTACATCAATGTCGATGTTTACATCTTGTGAGAGAGCGCTGACAAGGTAGTAAATAATTTTACTATTGACTGCTTGAAGTTCGTCTTTGATCCTTATATGGAAATGTAATGATGCATTATGTGGTGTGGGTTTAAATATGACCTCTGTTGTCTTGGATTATGTGGTGTGCGTTAAAATATGACCTCTGTTGTCTTGGATTATGTAGTGTGCGTTGAAATATGACCTCTGTTGTCTTGTGGTGTGTTGTGGTGTGCGTTGAAATATGACCTCTGTTGTCTTGTGGTGAGGTGTGGTGTGCGTTGAAATATGAACTCTATTGTCTTGTGGTGTGATGTGCGTTGAAATATTTCTCTGTTGTCATGTGGTGTGGATTGAAATATGACCTATTTTGTCTTGGATTATATGATGTGGGTTGAAATATGACCTCTCTTGTCTTGGATTATGTGGTGTGGTTTGAAATATGGCATCTGTTGTCTTGGATTATGTGGTGTGGGTTGAAATATGATCTCTGTTGTCTTGGATTATGTGGTGTGGGTTGAAATATGACCTCTGTTGTCTTGGATTATGTAGTGTGGGTTGAAATATGACCTCTGTTGTCTTGGATTATTGGTGTGGGTTGAAATATGACCTCTGTTGTCTTGGATTATGTGGTGTTGGTTGAAATATAACCTCTATTGTCTTAGATTATGTGGTGTGTGTTGAAATATGACCTCTGTTGTCTTGGATTAATTGTGAATCAAAAGTTGAATGAAGGTGACTTGGATATAGTTTGCAGAAATAACATACGGTGAGTAGTCATCTGCGTAAATTGATGTACCTTTACCATTGTGTCTTGTACTTTCGTTTTGGCTTCCAAACGTCGACGAACGTAAAGTTTTCTGTTCTATAGTTCATGTGTATGCATGTTACTTCACTTTATCTAGATAAGTCTGTCAGAATTTCACAAGAACATTAGACAAATGCAGTTTTGAAACAGGAGTGCATCCTTCCTTGTTTGATCCCATATGTTACAGGAGCTGCTGCTTATGACACACCACCACTGACAATAAAGTATATATATATATATATATATATATATATATATATATATATATATATATATATATATATATATATATATATATATATATATATATATATATACATACGACAGCCAAGCAGACAGACTGAAAGACAGATGGATACTGGTTATATATGTATATAGTCAGCTATATAATTAGATAGGTAGAAGGATATACATGTAATGTTGCTAGTTCGGTAGATATGTAGTGAATTGCATATCACAAATATTAAATAAACATACCCCACAAATGTGAGATCAATGATTGATATATTAAACTTCATATTTATTACTGAATAGCTCCCTGGAGATAAACATCGAAACTGAAAATGCTAAAGGAAGGAGGAGAATATTTTTTTTTAGTTTGCAACCATTATTTTTTGTTACTCGGGAGAGCATTTTGAGGGGGAAAAGTGAGATTATTGGAGTTACCCAGACATGAATAAAATATACCAGGGAATAGGATCATAGATAGAAAATCAAATACAAAAGAGTAAGAAGGATATTGATTTTTGTTTTGATATATTCTTCTTTGAGTTTTGCTTTTTTATTTATTACACGAGTTGGGAAAATTATTATCGGTAGCGAAGGAAAACCTAAGAATATAGGAGAAAACTTGATGCACTGAGGCAATTCGTATACGAAACACAGAGACTTTCGTAAACATAACATGAATGTAAAAAATTACTGAAATTATGTACATTTAATTTAATTTGACATGTTTGAATACTTGGAGACAAGCGGAATGTGTGCGGTTCTTGCAAATAGGCCTACAAGACACAAATCAAGATACATGCTTCTAGTAGATGATATGACTGTATGTCGAGTCTTTTTTTCCAGTTGGATCCAACATTCAACAATTACACAGTCATAATATATATATATATATACGGTCATGCTACGGTGCAACCTGAAGAGTTGATTATTACACCTGATAGCCTGCATTTCTCTTACAGTAAATACTGTTATGATGATACGTGATCATTAACAATATAAGACATGTTGAATAAATTGAGAATTATCTTTCGACTTACATCATGTGACATTTGACTTGCATTTGATTTTCACTAGTAGTCGTTACAAAATATACGCAACTTGGCCTGTGAAAACGATGGGTATCGCCAAACGCATCACTTCAGAAGGATGATACCCGATGAGCTTATGATTATAATTGTCGAAGGACACGACACTGCTGAAGCGACTGACGACACTGCTGATGAGACTGATTCTTAGTTGCTTTGCATGTACGTTGTGTCGACAGTAATTGAAAAACATATAATATATTGAATAAACAAAGATAACCAATGACACAAAATAACAGCACGCAAGACTATTATGGAGGTGGTTTGGTATACATGAGGCAAAAATAATTTCCAGCTATGCAAGTGAAAGATGGTTCAAGGACGAGATATTCTGACAATGCTGACATTCGACTCGTTTAATAAAGCCGTATCATGACCTTATATATATCTTAAATACCACGGTTAGTTGCATGTCTAGTTTTAATTTCTTACTTTCGTCTTCTGTGAAATAAATACCCATGAATGAAGACGATATGCAGGCCACCAGCGGACATTGCACCTTTTTTCCTCCTGCAAGTCTCCACGAAGATGGGAAATGTCAGTTGAACCATCACTGCAAATGGGTCAACATATGTGACTGACGAATGATTAAATAATTATCCCAGATTTATTTGATATGCGCCTGCCAAGGTGTTATGATGCGAAGATACTGTTGTATGGGAATATCACCATACTGAAAGGATGTAACGATGCAAATATATTGTGTCCAAGAATGTGTCCAAGAGAAGTTCTGTGAGTCTTCATGGTCACTGATGTATCCAATAGATGCTACGAGGAAACCTATTTTAGTGTTAACAGGAATGAAAAAGGTCTCGGGATGATGTAAGGCACTATGAGTTATTTTGTGTTTTTGTCTCATTTGCCTGCAGTGTTTTTCTCTGTTCAAATGTTTTTGAATAAACTCACTGATTGTACTATGACAGGCTTGGCGGTCAAGAGATGGAGTTTAACAAGGGCATATTAATGAAAGGTGCAGTGTCTGAAAGGTGCCTTGCAGTTTGAAAGTTTGTTCTGGACTTCACGTGAACTATTACCTACGAAGAGTTTACCAAAGAACAGTCTTTTTGAAGACGAGCCTCTGACATGCGGACTGTGTAACATACCCAGAAAAGCTGAAACACGATCAATATAGCATAGATGCTTTCTATCTTAGATTTTTTCGGGCATCTCTATGTCAGATGGTATCACACACCAACAAGCTTTCTTATGCACCGAAGGGGAAAATAGTTAAGCAATCGTGTATAATGAAGCATATATTCATCTGCATATCACGAGGACAGAGATAATGTACGGTAACCATTCAGTTTGGTTTGTAGGTTCAGACCACGCCAGCTGTTGATCCATATATTTACACAACGACATTAAAAAAACCATACTTCATGAGCAATGTACAAGTTAACAAGCTCATAAATTGTTGTGATATTTGATAGAGTATAGCTAGTACATGACATAGTGATACTTTTGTCTTGCGAAAATATTAGAAGAATTAAATCATACGCAGAATAAGGTTCTAATCCCTCTAGGAGGTTTTTCCAAAATCATACCACACTGTTAAGAGTTTTTTTTTTTAACTTCCGTATAATATAAAAGATCTGAAGAAACCACCCAATGTTGCACAAATAATATCAGGGCTATACTACATGAAATTGTAGGAGATAGAATTACACACGTACCCCTCTTAACGTATTTATTCATGCTCTATCTTCCACAGTTCACGCACAATTAAGTATGTTTTCATAGAATTTTTGCATTCTACAATAAACAGAAACTGAATAAATATAATTTTGTGAAATATATCTGCCAGTTTGAAATCGATAACAGACATGTGGATCATTCGGTGGATATCTATGGTACTCATGTCTAGACCACTTGCTTTGAAGTTAGGATCCTGGACATATGAGACTAGAACCGTATCACTGGGTTACCACATGCATCTCAACTGCCATCTATGTTATTTAACGGCTACACGTACAAAATTGCTGCACATGTGCAGGCTGCTGAGTCAGGTAGAATTATCTCTTTGAAGGTGCCATATTGTTGTGCAATCTGGCAGAAGTACATATGACAATTTTGAAGGAGTGCTGTGTAAACTAGAACGCCTATTGCTTTTGGTTCACCATTATTTCAAGGAGTGCTGTGTAAACTAGAACGCCTATTGCTTTTGGTGCACCATTATTTGAAGGAGTCTTGTGTAAACTAGAACACCTATTGCTTTTTGTGCACCATTATCGAGGCAGTAATATATCTCTCCAAGGGAAAGATCGTCTGATTTTCTATTAACAGTGAGACAATTACAGATACATTGTCAACTGCCACCTGCAGGACATCGACATCGACAGGGAGCAGACCATGACATACTTAGAAACAACGCTCGAATGTCTTTCTTTTGCGGAACATGTCAACAATGTCATTTCGGAAGCTAACAAGGGTATCAGCGCAGTGAAGGTCACGTAGCGTAGATGCAACAATTAGTCATTTGTTTCTGCTGGTGCAGGCAGTATTAATATTTACGATGGTTGTGTTTAAGATCACTCACACAATCGGTAGCCACGACAGTGTAGTGTTAATCCATTCGCCCGATTACCAGCAAACCTGAGTTTCGAACTCACTCGTTATTCGTGATTGAAAATGAAAATTACCTCCGTGATTTATACAGCAAACAGCAAGCTTTCTACTAGGATTCATGTTCAGAGAAGGTCGAGGAATGGCACTGGGGGAGGGGAGAGTTTTTAAAACAAATAAAGTGGCCTACGGAGGGGGGGCATGAATTCCTGACAGTTGTTGAGACGTGGGGGTAGGTCAAATGGCCACAAATTTGTTGTTAAATTTTATGGACAACACCTATCCTCCCTATATACGCGATTATTAGCACACAGCTTACCTATTTCAGAAACATTAAAATTCTCGTTCTAGACGACTTTTAAAATAAAAAATACTAGGGAAGACAATTATTACATTATTTCACATGCATTTTCATATGTGAGTTATCCATCTTATTTTAACTTTTGTTTAAAACAATTGTCGAATAAATAATATATTTACTATTCACGCAAAATGAAATAAATTTTATTTGGACTTACTTTTATAAAAGATATTCGCTGATTGGATTGTAGAATTCTGTCTTTCTTCATTCTAAGTATGTGGCAATGTATGTCCAGCAGCGTTTTCTGATTCTTTTCGTCACATATTCTTGTTTTGTCTCCTCTCTTAGTATGTCGTTTGATTTAAAGGCTTTCCAATTAGTGTTTGTGATTTTTCTGAGGCATCTATTCTCGAAGGGAACTAACTTCTTATCCACTATTGCGGTAGATTTCCAACGTTTACATCCATTTGTCAATAATGGAATCACACGTACATTGAATAGTCGAAGTGTGATGTGTTTCCTTGCTATCTTCAATCTCCAAGTGATTGAAAGTTTGTTAAAGGCGTTGGAGGCGAGAGAGATTCGTGTCTTGATTCCTGAGTTGGTATGACCGCCTGCTGTTATCTTGCTTCCCAAATATGCGAAATTTGAAACTTTGTCTAGTGTATTATCATCTAGTTTAATTGATTCTGTCGGACCGGTAAAGTTCATGATTTTCAGGCATATCTGTTGCGCCAAAAAATTTGAGTCTCTCCTGTTTTTCTTGCATATCTTGGTGTGTTGAACTCAGTAGAGCAATATCATTGCGAAGGTGAGATCTTCCAGGGTCTTGTTGTTTTATCTATTTGATTCCTAGTTGTTTCTGGTTTGTGCACATTTCCATCACCCAGTCAATCGCGATGCAAAACTGTATTGGGGACAAAACACATCCTTATTTTACCCCATTGTTTACTGGGAACAGCTGGAAAAACAACTTTCTGTTGTTACACAACAAGCCGTATCGGAGTAAAAAGCTTACACGATATTGATGTATTTCGTCGGGATACCTTAAAGCGTAAGAATTTTCAAGAGAGATGGTCTGTGAAGAATTGAAATTTGCGTGAAAATTACTGAACACAAAACTCTCTGAGCATATTACTGAACGTCTATAAAAGATTGAAGGTCCTCAAATACATCCAGGTCACATGTGAGAAGTCACATCCTGAGATATCAGACATTCCTGTGTTTGTATGTGCAATTATGCGTATCTATACATCCAGCTATAACTAAAAATACAGTCATACAGATCTGAGAACGAGATGAAAACAGAAGGACAGATCGTCGTTAACACAACATAGCACACGACCATGACAGAACGGCACTTTTAATGATAACACCACAAAAAGAACGACTTTAATTATGTGAAGTAATCATTGGTAGTGTCGTCTTTTATTCATTGTGTCGTTTTCTTGATTAGGGATTTTTTGTCAAAATGGTTTTCAAAGATATGCTACACATCAAATTGCATAAATTCAAAATTTTATGAAGTGTTTTAAATTTTTAACTGTTGGATTACAATTTTTCTTTTTTTTCTAACATATATCGTTCTTTGGAAATTAGGACATTTGGACTGAGTCATTTATCTTGGATGACCCTACTTATAAATAATTTACATAATCTTGCAACCAGAACTATACAAAAAGCGATAAATGCAAAATACAGACAGGTTAGACAAATCAAGGTTAATAACGCAGTCCGCATTTATTAAATATCTGATGTAGGCTGTGCATGCAGGGTGTTAAAAGGGGAACACAAATTGAAATAGAGAAGCAGGATTAATGTGAGAGAAAAATACAGCACAGTTTGACTTCACGGCATAGACATCTCACACAGTTCATGGACAATACTTAAATAATAGTAAGAGTCATGTCAGCTCTGTAGTAGCATACTGGCTTGCTAGTTCGTATTTCGTATTCATAGTCCAGCCCAGGTAGGGATAATTTTAGACTAAAGACTGTTACCGAATCTTCTCAACGTAGAAAAAGATGTATCAGTACTATCCGCGTCTAACCAGGTTTGAAATGGGGCACTGAGTAGCATCACTGAATATAATGCTATGCATATCTCACCATGCTATTAATTAGGTTTGATGCTGTAAACCACGACTTAACGCATGCCATTAGGTAGACTACATGCTGGGAGAGTGTGGAAATTAAGCTTAGGGGAAGTAAACATATTGGAACATATTTTTAAAAAGATAAGGCGGCTGACATAATGTTGACAACATCACCCCTTAAATTGTCGCTAGCCACATAAAAATCAAACTAACATGCTGTTCTGAGTAAAAATTTTCAAACAACTACTACAACATCTGGCTTCGACCCGGTCACAATGTAACCACAAACAACTACTACAACAACATCTGGCTTCGACCCGGTCACAATGTAACCACAAACAACTACTACACCAACATCTGGCTTCGACCCGGTCACAATAAAAATACAAACAACTACTACACCAACATCTGGCTTGGATTAGTGATCAACCACACCAGACAATGTAAACACAAACAACTACTACACCAACATCTGGCGTCGATCCGGTCACAATGTAACCACAAACAACTACTACAACAACATCTGGCTTCGAAACAGTCACAATGTAAACACAAACAACTACTACACCAACATCTGGCGTCGATCCGGTCACAATGAAAACACAAACAACTACTACAACAACATCTGGCTTGGATTAGTGATCAACCACACCAGTGGGTATACAATATGATAGTCACTAAACACAAACGTAGTTTTCTAGCCCGTACGGTGCCTCTGCATGAGCTTTGATTCAATAATGAGCGCACACATAATTGCTGTTTATAAATAATAATAAATTATTTGTAATGTCACTACATATGTTGGTAGCATATCGTACTCAGGGATGTAGAGAATAAACTAGCGTGTTTTGACTGTAGTGATTTTCTATGTAATATAAATATGTTCAGTAAGTTGAGTTTCCTACGGTGGTATTCGATCCTGGTTTATCGGCAGTCCTAGAAGCGCACTGTAGCATTCCGCTACCAAACCTAATTTATATATCCAGTTATAGCTTAGTTAATTATCACGAATGTAGATGACCAGTGTTGTATTTATTAATCTTATAGACATTAATGATATTATTAATGTGACCAACCCTAGTCTAGAAGAGATATCAATTTGTTTCCAGACAGCAATAGCGAAACCAAGAAAATACTGAAGATGATGTATGTGTCTCTATGAAATCAATAAACTAAGATTCTATATTTTTTGTTGCTTCCCTAAAAATACGGTTCGCACATTCCGTTCTCCATCACTATGATTCTCAATAGTTTTTCCTGAGAAGATGATAATTTTGATTGGTGCATACTATTTTGAGAAACCTTCTACTCATGGAGAGGGAGAGTTTGTCTCAATCACCAACAATTACTAATAACATGACTCGTATATCCGTGTGTGCTATTGAAATGTTAATTTAGAGTTTCTTCATATCCACAAGACCTCAAACATCAATGATGTTTGATGCTTGGAGAAGAATCTTTCTAATAAAATGGTCTAAATAAGCTAAGTGTGTTAGTGAAGACAGTTTTACTTTGTGATGTTAACATTGTCCAAGTTTACAATGCATGGTACAGAAATATGGACACTGAATAAACAACTATAAGACCTACTTTATGCCTTTGATATATGGATATTAAGAAGAATAGGGAGTCATCATCATCATGTAGCATAACCTGAACAAGATGTAGCAGTCTTCACAGCCTTCACAGAAACTTATATCGATCTTGTACCATTTTTTCTGCTTCTGTTACTGACATGTGCAGGTGGTCTTTGATGTCATCTGTCCATCTTCTTCTATGTCTGCTTCTTGCTCGTATACATGGCATCATTCCCTCCATTATGGTGTTCTCTAGGCTCCCTTGGAGTTTGATATGGCCAGAGTAATGTTGATTTCTGTAAGAACCATGTTGTTTAGCCAGTTTTCTTTTACATTCATTTCTTCAGGATTGCTACACTGGTGATCTTTTTGATCCATTGTATTCTGTGCATTTTTCTGTAACATTCATTTTCAGGTGTTGCTATTTTTTTTTTAACTGTGTTGGTGATTTTCCAGGATTCACACCCACATATTGTCACTGCACGCTTTTAGGAATGTTAGTTTTGTTGTTTTGCACCAGCTGAACGATATGTTTTTTTTAATTTGTATGACCTTCTTTGACACAATAGCCAAACTCCTTCTGACTTCTTCATAGCAATTACCATTACTGTTGATAAGAAAACCAATGTATTCAAAACTGGACTCTTCGTAATTCGCTGTTGTTAATACTGAATGAAAATTTGCTAGTGGTTTTGTTGCTTGTCATAATCTTGTTCTTCTTTCCATTCAGAAATAGGTTTAGTTTTTCACTATGTTCTTTAATGGAGTTTATGAGGTGTTCGAGACTTGTTTGATAATGTGTGTCGATATTGTTGTATCATCATAATATCTTATTTCTGATATCTCGTGACCTTCGATAGTTTGTTTGTTTGTTTTTCGTTCGCTCCATTGTAACGATCACGGATATCCGTGCGATTTCCGCCGGGAGCGTGATTACGTTGTGCCACCGTTATGCGCATTGTAGGCCTAGCACATCCGATTTCGGCATGCCTTGACAATTCGGGTGGGCTACCCTTAGCCTGTGAGAGCCTCTATATCTGTACCTTCGATAGTGAGTTGATCAAAGATATATCTCAGATGGTCATTTATAGAATAGGGAGTACTTCGTGGAAAGTAAAGAAAACAAGAAAAGAAAACAAACAATGAGTTTCTAATAACACGTCGTAAGAAAAAATAATCAAAAGAAATAAAGAACCAATACAATATTATGGACATATCAAAAGACATGTCACCTTGTTGAAGACCTTAGCGTAAGGTAAAGTTGAGGGCAGACGAGCAAGAGGTAGAGAGAGATGCAAATGGGAAAGAAACATCAAGAGATGGACATGGTACAGCCTAAAAGAGTGCACCACAATTGCGAGAGACCGAGGATGTTGAAGGTCCATTGTAGCCAGCCTTCGTTGCAGAGACGGTACTTAAAGAATAATGTTACCAGAGCACTTGAAAGTGTTCATTAAAATGTTACATTTGATATAAATCGTATATGTGACGTACAAATGTTACATTTGATATAAATCGTATATGTGACGTACAAATGTTAATTTTGATATAAATCATGTATATGATTTCAACTGTTAAATTTGTTGTACGTCGTATATATGATGATACTTTCGAAAATCAGGAATTTGAAACGATAAGCTATTGCTTCATATGTGCAATGGAGAGGTTTCTTCGACTTTCTTTTATACCCTGGAGACTTTGGATTGGTGCAATGCCTATTGGATGAGACCTACTCAGAGGGGTGTGTTACAAGACAAGGGGATAATTTTCTTGGGTCATCCATTGTTTATATTTCCTCGGACGATGCGTTTTGCATCCAGCGAGCTGTTCTTCGTGTAGGAAGACAATTCCATTATCTCACATTGTGTCCCTAGTTCCCAGACGTAATTTCTTCTTTATGGGCCATGGTGCGTAACGATGACAGTCAAATTAGACTCAGGGTTGATTCCTCCTGACAAGGTTTTCGAAGAAACTTCCTAGACAAAGTACTGCTTTGCAAACACGACGAGTGTCTGGGATTTTACCTCTGCCTTTCTCACGTACTCCACGCGTCCACTTGTGATGGCCTTCCAATCCATCGCAAGGCCAATCCTCTGCGTTTTTACTCTTAGCCATTGCGCATATTACCCGAAGAAGTAAGTATAGTACGCCTACCTCGATTGAGGAACGTCTCAGTGTACTCTTGGGCATTGAACCCATTCCCAATTCTCTCTGTATGAGCCGCGTTGAGCAACAACGACAATGGAGTTGGGCTAGGTTCGCAGTATCCTCAATGACAAGGACTCGATTTCCCCACCAACCCCCCCCCCCCCTGTTTACGTTGGCTTGAGTCCGAGTCGCAGCAATGTGCCAGTCCGAATATTGAGCAATGTGCTCCCCGACATGTGTTCAATGCTTGTCCTTTGTGCAATGGACAGCTGTATTCAAAGCTTTATTTCATACGCAAGAGTATATGTTCAAGTTAGTGTATCCAATACCTGAGACTCCTACTGTTATTTGGATCGATTGAGTTGGGACACGTGGGCTTCTATGTGTTCCCGAACATGAACAGCACTTCATCCAATCTGCCTCGTGTTGCACAATCATAGTTTCGTCGCCACTATATCGGTTCACATGCACAACCCTGCAATCTAGCGCGTGCTGCCTTTTCAATGTGTTGCCCAGATTCAAAGTTTACTCATAGGATCACCACGTCTTAGCGCGATCTATCCATTTCTGACACTGACATTGGCCGCCCCTCCAATTTTCTGCATTTTCTGCTGTACGAGGTGGAATGCACAGTTGCCTTTCTTCACTGTGCGCCAACGGTGTTGCTGGGTGTGTTACCGAAGATTTCTCGGAGATATTGCTCATCCCTTTGCAGACAATTCTAATTTCATCTACAGCTTTCACATCCATGGATACAAGCCTAAATGTGTTGGCCGAAACGACAGCAAGAGCGGCTCTGTTTCTATTTACATGGTGCACCACAGGGAGGTACTTTTAGGATTTCGGTTACCTGTTCACCCTGGATCTGCCGAGAGTAATGTTGTACCTTTTGCACCCCTATATATAATGTACAAATAAAAAAATTTATGTTTGTCGTTTATATGATACACAGACACGACGTTCAAATCCGTGTTTTAAATATTTCTTGTCCAGTGAATACTTCAAAGATACTGGTATAATATTAACATGCGAGTCCAACTAACGTGTATTGATTTTGTATACTTCAAATAAGCAAACATTAACATTCAAGTCCAGCGTCTCACAAACATGGTTTATAATCCATACTCACTAACAATGTCTACCCAGTGTTCTTCTGTGCTCGTCTTCAAACTCCTGTTAATTAGCAGAGATATAGTTAGCTACAAAAGTTAACACAACATATTCCATTCTCCAGACTACTCCCTCCTACTCCTCATGGGTTTGAGTATTTCAGAAACGGATTATGTTGCGGCACAGCCTACATCTTGGTTAATGTATATATCTGCTTTCTGACTGGATATATCCAACTGTCGTATGGTTACCGGGTCAATGTGATTCTCAATTGAATGAAACAGTCAACTCACACTCATACTATCTTTAGCCACATCTCACGACGTGCATGGAAGGTCACATTTTCCTTAAACCGTGTTTCTACTTCGGACATAAGTAATACGGACCATTTGTAGGTTCTTCAAATTCATTCACAGTACGGTACCTATTCAGAAGCTCACTACAATTACTGACTATCTTCTCGGGGGGGGGGGGGAGGCATGTGACCCACTGTTGGAACCATTGGTTTAGAACATGTTTTCTCTCGCTACTCTGAATTATAGACTGTTTCAATAAAAACAGCAAATAAAACTCAGATTAGAACACACATTGCACAAGATTTCTCACGTAACGCGGACACATAGTATTTGCCTTTAGTTCAAGAAAGCGATTTGCAAATATAACGCAATGACGTACATAGGAAAGACGTGCGAGACTTAGAAAGCTAATCTGTCAGCGTTTACACAATACTAACCATTGGCTAGGTACTCCTGTCGCTGTCAGCTTCACTGTCAGGAACTATCTGATTGTTAAGGTTCAATTAAAACGTACCTCTTATGGCAAGGTAAGCTGCTTTCAACAGCTGAAGTATGTTCTATTTGTATATATCAGACTAATTAACTATCAAAATTAGTTGAAGTAATGATTTCTGTAATCCAGGCACCTTGCCTCCATTTTTTAACATTTCTGATTGTAAGGGGTGTTCTGGGTTAAATAGTATTTCTTCGATGACTGAACTTACTATTTTCCTTGGGAACAGGATTTTTCTCAATCGCACAGCCTTTCGAACTTAGCACCAGTCATTTCTACAGCTACATTTCTTGCTGTGTACTATAGCATCAGCGATTCCTAAAGTTAGATTTACTGATATGTACTGTAGAATCAGCCATTCCTCCTTCTAGATTTACTGATATGTACTGTAGAATCAGCCATTCCTCCTTCTAGATTTACTGTTATGTACTATAGCATCAACCATTGCTACAGCTACGTTCTGCTATGTTCAATAACCTGAGCCATTACCCTAGCTAGATTTCCTGCTATGTTCTATCGAATTTTCTTTCGTTTCGTTCAGTCTTTGTCCCTTCAGATTGTATATTTCTATTTGTTACTTATCCCCTTCCGAACTTCCGGCATATGTGTTATCATTCACCATTGCATTTTGATCATTGCTATTACCGTCTTTTACTTTTCGTCTATTTGTGTGCTGTATTCTTTTCTTACTCAAGAACGCGTAGTCCTGCATTTACTTCTTCTTCGCTACAAGAGCTGAAGTCAAACAATGCGTTGGTTTTCTTGAATGAACTATACTACGATCACCAGCCCTGAGACAGTGCCTCGACGCGAAGCTTGTCTGTCAGATCTGTTTTAGATTGTTATAGTTTACTTCACATGCTGTTGTGCTACATTGATCAGTTATAGTTTACTTCATATGCTGTTGTGCTACATTGATCAGTTATAGTTTACTTCACATGCTGTTGTGCTACATTGATCAGTTATAGTTTACTTCACATGCTGTTGTGCTACATTGATCAGTTATAGTTTACTTCACATGCTGTTGTGCGACATTGATCAGTTATAGTGTACTTCACACGCTGTTGTGCTACAGTGATCAATTATAGTTTACTTCACACGCTGTTGTGCTACAGTGATCAGTTATAGTTTACTTCACACGCTGTTGTGCTACAGTGATCAGTTATAGTTTACTTCACATGATGTTGTGCTACAGTGATCAGTTATAGTTTACTTCACATGCTGTTGTGCTACATTGATCAGTTATAGTTTACTTCACATGCTGTTGTGCGACATTGATCAGTTATAGTGTACTTCACATGCTGTTGTGCTACATTGATCAGTTATAGTTTACTTCACACACTGTTGTGCTACAGTGATCAGTTATAGTTTACTTCACACGCTTTTGTGCTACAGTGATCAGTTATAGTTTACTTCACACTCTGTTGTGCTACAGTGATCAGTTATAGTTTACTTCACACGCTGTTGTGCTACAGTGATCAGTTATAGTTTACTTCACATGCTGTTGTGCTACATTGATCAGTTATAGTTTACTTCACACACTGTTGTGCTACAGTGATCAGTTATAGTTTACTTCACACGCTGTTGTGCTACAGTGATCAGTTATAGTTTACTTCACACGCTGTTGTGCTACAGTGTTCCGTTATAGTTTACTTCACACGCTATTGTGCTACAGTGATCAGTTATAGTTTACTTCACACGCTGTTGTGCTACAGTGATCAGTTATAGTTTACTTCACACGCTGTAGTGCTAAATTGATCAGTTATAGTTTACTTAACACGCTGTTGTGCTAAATTGATCAGTTATAGTTTACTTCACACGCTGTTGTGCTACAGTGATCAGTTATAGTTTACTTCACACGCTGTTGTGCTACAGTGATCAGTTATAGTTTACTTCACATGCTGTTGTGCTATAGTGATCAGTTATAGTTTACTTCACACGCTGTTGTGCTACAGTGATCAGTTATGAAACACATAAAATATTGTTTGTGTTGTCAAGATACTATGATCGAACATCTTTCTTCGTAAATGTTTTCCTGTGTGGTTCCAGAGATTAGTAAAACTTTAGTATGCGTTTCCAGTTTTTACATTAAGAAAGAAAGCAGGAATGAAAGACATAATTCCTGAATAACTATAATTATGAAGCCGAATTATTTGAGTAATGATTAAAAATAGGGAAAACACACTTTAATCGGATAAACTAACAGCTAGACAGCTAAAATTAATAAACAGATAAAACTGTGTGCTGGATTAAGATTTCAATTAGATATTCAAATAAAAGATCATGTGATATGACACTTCGGTAGACAGAAATTTAGACATAGACTGATTTAACTAAATGAGATGGTTATGTTGGTTATTTCTATTTTTCATGTGTAACGAAAACACAGTTCCCCATTGGTTAACTTAGCTACTAGTAAGAAGGATACTCACAGAATGCATGCCCTGGAACATTGAGAAATTAAGTCATGGCTACTGAGCTAGAGCAAAATAGTGGTTTGTCAGCCGGTTTATTGTCAATCAATAGCTAGGCAGCTGAGAACCTACAGGAAACCATGTGCCATGACGCTTGGTCATAATCATAATACCTTTACTTTTACCTATTACATATACACAATATATCATATTATTTATATATATTACATGTGTACATATATATAATATTGCTGTCCCGAGTTCAACACACCAAGATCTCCAAGAAAAAACAGAAAGACTCAAATGTTTTTCACAACAGATAGGCCTTCAAATAAACACACATAAAACGAAAATCATTATCTTTACCAGCCTGACAAAATCAATTAAACTAGATGATAATATACTAGACAACGTTTCAAATTTCGTATATTTGGGAAGCAAGATAACAGCAGACGGAAATACCAACTCAGAAATCAAGACTCGAATCGCTCTCGCTTCCAACGCCTTTAACAAACTCTCAAACATTTGGAGATGTAAGATCGCAATTAAACACACCAAACTGTGACTATTCAATGCAAGTGTGATTCTATCATTGACATATGGATGTGAAAGTTGGAAATCTACCGTAATAATGGATAAGAAGTTAGTTGCCTTCGAGAATAGATGCCTTAGAAAAATCACAAATACTAATTAGAAAGATTTCAAATCAAACGACATACTAAGAGGGGAGAAAAATAAAGAATTCGTGACGAACATTATCAAACGCCGATGAAAATTCATTGGCCATCTAATTAGAATTAAGGAAGACAGAATTCCACGACAAGCCTTCATGTGGACACCAGACGGTAAAAGAAAACAGTGAAGACCAAAAACAACTGTCAGAAGAACATTTATGAATGAATTAAAATCAAAAGGCATAAATGCACAAGACCTGTAATCCCTAGCAAATGACCGACAGGCATAGAGAACTATGACATCCGCCCTATGTGCCAAACTTGCAAAAGAGGAACTGACTGACATATATATATATATATATATATATATATATATATATATATATATATATATATATATATATATATATATATATTGTATTATATATAGATAAAAATAGCAGAGAAAGATGATAACCAAACAAAAACAACAAACTAGCACCGTTTTTATACAATGTTTTAATTCTCACAATAACAAAGAACAAATCCATGAGTTACTCGCGTGTTGCCGGGAATTGAAAGGGAAGTAAAGAGTAGCAACACTGTTTACCTTTAATGCGTGTCATAAGATGCGAGCAAGGAAATTGCGGTGCATTTCACTGTTTCATCCCATATATAGCCAAAGTAACCCAGAAGGAGTCCTGAAACGGATGTGCCGAGCCAAAAACCGAAGATATCGCAGCTAAGCTGTAAACCATGATATAGCGCATTCAATTCTCTACACCCTGCTTAATCTGCAGGAGTTAGGGAATGAACTCAGAAGGAGAAATTCGAGTGTGAAAAAAGCCGAGTGTGTACAAAGTAGTGAAGACTATTTAAAATGTAGAGCAGGGGAGATTAACAATAGAAAGAAATGTAGTTTTAAATATAGATTTGTGTCCCATGTTTTCATATTTACTCTTTGTCATGTGATGTATTCTCTCTAAAACGTTGTCTTCCCAATGAACTTCCTGGACCCTTCTCTGTCTTGGGCGATGCGGCTTGCATTTTCCAACGAAGTATTCATGCTGTCTTTAACTTTGTCAGTACATCATCTTCTTGGTCTACCTTTCATCTTCCTTCCCGCTGCTCTACCCTCTATTAATTGCCTTTCTAAACAGGTGTGTCTCTTTATATGAACAAATAGGTGTAGTTTTCTTTTTGCTATTGTCTTTAGTAACCAACACTGTGGAATCTTCAATATGTTTATAATATCTGGGTTTCTCCTTTGTTCTTCCATGATATTCTAAGTATGTTTCTGTAGCATTTCATCTCAAAGACGTTGGGCTTCTTTGCCGCTGTTATACTTAGGGTCCATGTTTCCCAGCCGTATGTTGCCACCGAAAAAATAAAAGTTAGTAGCATTAGCAGTTTCGTTTCTATTTTGTTGTTTTCCATATGTTTTCAAACCGTGCTAGTTTACAATATGCTATTGCCAATCTCTTCTTTATCTCTGTTATGTACACTTCATATTTGCTTCCAAGTATTCGCATTCATCCATACATTCTATCTCGGTATTGTCTATTTTGATTTTTGGTTGTTGTGTTGTTATATCTGTTGACATGATTTTTGTTCTTTGCGCGTTTAAATATAAATTGTGTGATTCGCTGAATTTCTTTGTTTTCTTAATTATCTGTTCCAATCCCTTTATATCATTTGAAAGAAGCACAATGTCAGTGTAATTTATTAGGTACTGGAGAATATAATATAATATGTAAGCATTGAAAATTTATCGTGGCGCATGAGTGAGAGGTTAGAACGTTGGTCTCACAATAGTGACGTATAGAGCTCGATCCCCGGTAGGACTGTTTTTTTACTGTCGGATGGTAAGTGTTCTTTACAATCCGTTTTCGTTTACCATTTTCATTAGTTCATATAAAGAGACACAACTGTTTAGAAAGACAAATAATAGAGGGTAGCCGTGAAGAGCCATAGCCGCCTACGCCAGCCGGGATGGCACCTGATGATGATGGTAAATTTAAAAAAAAAACTCACACTGACATGGCGACAGCATGAGCATGCGACATTACCTTAGCATGCAGTATTGACAGTTTTTGACAGATGACTTATTAATAAGGATCAACCATGTAGTAAACAAGTGTCGAATCTGATCCGCTCAACATTTGTGTTCCTTTGTGTTCCTTGTGTTCCTAATTGATTCTGTCAGAACGGTAACGTTCATGACTACGTTTTATGTGTGTTTATTTGAAGGCATATCTGTTGTGCAAAAACATTTTCTGGTCTTTCTGTTTTTTTCTTGGAGATCTTGGTGTGTTGAACTCAGGAGAGCAATGTCATCTGCGAAGGTTAGATCTTCCAGGGGCTTGCTGTTTACCCATTTGATTTATATCAGTTTTTTGGTATGTGCATTTCCTCATCACCACATCAAAAAAATCACGATGCAAAACATTCGTGATTCTTGATTATTGATTAGAAACTAGCTTCACAGCACGCGGGACATTCCCATAAGTGCTCCGCCCTCCGCTCCAGCAGCCATCCCAGTGTATGTAGTCTCATAGTTCCAGTCAGGTGTTGATTGTGTGATCTTCGTGACTTTCCAAAAAATTTACTTTTCCTCCCTCACCTCTGAATACTCCCATTTCTAACATTCTCTGTATGTGTACGTTCTCAACCTCATTGACATCATCTGCATCCTAAAATGAATTTATTACTGCCTTTATTAAATCTGCTTTATCTCTTCTCAGCAATGTGCCGTCTATCGCCGCATTGCCTGCCAGTAAGTCGACTCTCTCGTTTCCTCTGACCCCAGCATGACCAGGGCATTATATCCATGTAATGCTCCGGACAACTGAGTTGTTCAATAAGTCCCACCATTCTTTTATAACATGAACTTTTCTATCTTGCGCAACATGCTTTGAGAGTCTGTGAGTATTACCGCGTGTGTTGATGTATCAGTTATCAACCAATTAAGAGCTGCTGTAACTCCCTCTATCTCCATCCTCATGCTCGATGTGACAGTAGAATATGCTGAAGATTTCTCAACCAACTTCACGCAATTTCTGTAGGCAACAAAACCCCAACCGCTTTTATTTGTGTTTCTGCTAACAGAGCCATTCGTGTATATAATTATGTCTTGTGGTTTCGAGTGTAGTTTGGCGAGTTCTTGCACTGTATCCTGAGCCCTGACTGCCGTCCATTTTCGACACACTTTATCTAGTTGTATTATTACTTTAGTCAGTGATTTCTTCTCAGTGTCTACCTCCACCCATTCACTGCCCTTTCCTATTTCTTCCAATTCACATACTATTCGCAGTGTGTCTTCAGCCTCTGCCATCCATGATCTGCCACGCTTGATTCGTTTTCCCTTAGACTCATCTAGACGATGGTGTAATGGGTGGTGGTTGTATTCTGTCACTTTAAGGTACGACTTAACTTGTGCTACCTGATGTCGCACTATAATGCTGGGGAGATCAAGTAGAAATCTCATAGCAGAGATGGGTGTATCTCTAGTACACCCCAGTACCGCTCTCATTGCCTCATTTTGAACTTTTTCCAATCTATCGACTTGTGTCTGTGACAAAGTTAGTAGGCCGAGGCCATAATCTATTACAGATAGCACTACCACTTGCAGAAGCAGAAAAAGTACCCATTGCTGCATGTCGAAGTTCATCATAACCTTGATAACACTGATCCCTTTTCTAGCATTCTGAATCATATTTGTGACGTGCTTGTTGAATGAGAGACTTCTATCAAAGATTATCCCAAGATATTTAAGGTCCTGTTCTCTTTCAATGAATGAGCCCATGCAACTAACAGCTGGCAGTGTGTCATTGACCAGATTATTATTTAAGGAGTACCAGACGACCTTTGCTTTCGAGGGATTGATCACAGCGTTGTATGCTCTGCACCATATCGACAATTGATCTAGTCCATTTTGTACACTGTCAGCGATATCTCTTCTGTTCCTGCCCATGTTGTATAGTATGATATCGTCAGCATATGTTAGAACTCTACAATTGCTGGAGTTTGCAATTGAGCAATTCTCAATGTATACACATTAAATAGTAATGGGGACAGAGGAGATCCTTGTGGCAGACCAGGTGCTATTGTTCTGATCTCAGACGTCCAGGATCCACACCTCAGAGCGACTTTTCTACAGATTAGGACATTTGCTATCCAGCGTATGATCCAGGGGTGGATATCTTGTTCCCTTAGCATGTCGATGAGATGGGTGTAGCTAACTCTATTGTATGCATCTTCCAAGTCTATCGCCGCAACTGCAGATTCTTCTTTGTTCTGAAAACCTTCATAAACTGCATATGCAAGAACTGCTGCATTTGTGACTGTGTCTCGTCTAGGTCTGTATGCAATTAGGTTATTTGGGAGAACGCCTTTTATCTCTAGTTCCCTGGTTATGCGTCTAGCCATAATTCGTTCCAGAATCTTACCGTACACATTCTGCAGTGTGATGATGCGATAACCTTTTATGTCCGTAGAATCTTTGCCTGGTTTTGGCACGGGTATAAGATAGCTATGTAGCCACTCCTCTGGTACTACTCCTGTTTTCAGACTCGTATTATAATCGTCTGTTATTTTAGCTAGCATATTCTCCTCAATGACTTTGATTAAGCTGTACCTGATTCCATCCAGACCTGGAGCGCCATCGGATGCATTCTTAATAGCCAGTTACACTTCTTTAACATCTGCAAGCTGGTCTTCTGTGGCCCTAAAATCCGTGATGGATTTCAGGATATGCAGCATTTCTTTGCGCTGATCTAAGTCACCCTGATTAGTTTGTTGAAGATATCTATCAAAGAAAGCTCTACCTTTCATATCATCTGATAGCAATGTCTGCCCGGTGTCGTCCCTCACACTTGTACTGGTTTTCGATTCTGTTCTCCGCTTCATTGACCTATGTAGTTTCCAAAACTTGTGTAATGCTTTGTCCGCCGTGACCTCCTCGGTGAATTTATTCAAACACATCTTCTTTGCTACTTCGGCAACTTGTTTAAAAGACTCTATTGTCTTCTTCGTTGCATTCTGTGCCTCCAGTCTATCACTGAGTGTGATGTTTGCTTGTTTCCTAATGCGTTGCCAATCCTTTATCGCTTGATTTTTGAGTAGCCATATTGCCTCTGTCTCTTTATTCCACCATGGTGGCTGTTGGATCTTAGGTCTCACTCACTTGCGTTCCCAGGCCTTCTTTCTAAAAAAAGATGTAAAACAGTACTGGGGACAAAACACATCCTTGTTTTACTCCCGTTGTTACTGGGAACCAGCTGGACAAGCCACTTTCTGTTCTTACACAGCAAACCGTATCGGAGTAAAAAGCTTTTATATGTGCATGTAAATAGCATTATATGTGTTTCGCAATAGTTGCAAATAGTATTAGTTTTGTAATCGACCACGTGAGGATGCCTTCGTATAGCTTTCTAACGGCTTTCCTTCTTTTTCTTTAACGTTATTGTGGAATGTTTTTAAGAGATACACTTTTTTAACTAAAACGTGAACAAAATTGGCGCTTTTAACTAGAGTGTGAAAAATGGACGTATTTAATGCAAACTGTTGACTACTCCTCATCTGAAATAATATGCATTTCAATATATTAATCTTAGTTAGTTAGTTAGTTAGTTAGTCGTCGGATCCTCATAACTGAAAACGTCCATAGCTGCTTCGATCTCTCCTTCAGTGTATCCGCAATTACACTTCTGCTGACAGTACCGGTCTTATGCTGATTGACCATCATTTTTCTGCGCCCTCCTAAATGTTCACGTCTAGCAACACCGCATGTCAATCCCTGACCTACTGTAATCCGTGCTCAGCTGTTGGACAGTCAAGTAGGTATCGCATAACTCTTGTCCTTGTGTCTCTTGTGCTCCCAAGTATCATACGCATTGCTGCATTCTGGATTCTATCCACTTAATTTTGTCAGGACACCTAATCTTCTTCTTGCATTTGATAATGTGTTGCTACCATGTCTGGATGGCGCAGAAAGTAAATATGAGGTATGTCAGTTACTTCTTTCTTTCAGAAAAATTCAATTTTTCTTGATGAAACTAGCTGTTTACTTTATGTAGAGATTAATGAGAGTAGTCAATCTTAAATATGTACATGGCACAGTGGAATCGTCATCTGCTTTTGTTCTTGAAATCATGGATTCATTGCCTATATTGTTACATGTTATTATCAAGTGCATTTTTTCAGAGTTCATTGCGTGATATCGGTTAAATCTACAGAGTTGCATGCTTACAGTGCTGTTATTAGCAGTCGGCACGCTACTTTGGTTAGGGCAATAGTGTACATATGGGGATACCAGAGTTCAATTAAGTCAATAATATATGATATAATCATAATATAATCTATGTTTTCATCTATGATATTGAACTCTTCTGAGTCTCCTCTACGTTAATAATCTATGATATTATCCTCTAAGTCATTAATTATGATATTTGAAAACTTCTGTCCCGTCTAAGACAATAATCTATGATGTTGAACACTTTGAATCTCCTCTAAGACAATAATCTATTATATTGGACTCTCTTCTCAGTCTCCTCTAAGACAATACTCTATTATATTGGACTCTCTTCTCAGTCTCCTCTAAGACAATAATCTATTATATTGGACTCTCTTCTCAGTCTCCTCTAAGACAATAATCTATGATATTAAACACTTCTGAGTCTCCTCTAAGACACTACTATATGATATTGAACACTTTTGAATCCCGTCTAAGTCAATAAGCTATGGTATTGAACACTGGGTCTCCTCTACAAGAGGTCCAAAAATTGAATAAACTATAAATTAATAAAAATTTCCTCATGTGCCACATTTTTCAGACTTCTCAGATAACCAGTACACTTATCAACAACAGAACACTTATCTCACATTTCAGAATACGCTACAGGTTAGATACAATTATTATTGTGCGCTATTTGAAACAATTTACATCAGATAATAGCTGCCTTTTATAAAATTACTACTTAGTGACATTGAAATTAAACATCATATAGGCATTGTTCTAAAAATAGGAAACTGATTGCAATGTACGTCATTGCTTTAAGAATTTAAAACATGACTCCTACTCATATTACAGAAGAATTATCCGTTGCATTTCCGATGCTTTCGATTTCACATTAGAAACGTTCTTAGATATTAATTTCTACTTTACCCTAACTGTGGAGTATAATACTAGTTGACATATTATGTATTAGATGACTTTCACTCTATTATTGAATATTCATAGATCCCTTATGAGATCAGTTCTATTTCAATACACGTGACCCTATTTCAATACACGTGACCCTATTTCAATACACGTGACCCTATTTCAATACACGTAACACCATTTTACTACACGTCAACAATAAAGACATCTGTACAGAAAACAAATAAAAAAGACTTCAATGGATACGTTTATGATTATTATCGTGTTGTTATTTGTTGGTCAATAGTTATTACTTGAAGTCACATAACAAATAAACTAGCCAAATCAGATCAACGAAATGCACAGAAATAATCAAAATTTGTTATGAAGAACAAAAGTAAGAATTGGATACAGTGTAACCTTCGAAAGGTTTTCATTCTCTACTTCAAAAACATTATATTTTATTATTCTCGTTATCATTTATCTTGTTTCTTGAACACTTGAAGACATATACAGTATTTTTAATTCACTTGGCTGTGATCATCCACTCTCATAAAAGTTCCACTGTGACTTACGTTGTGTGATCTAAGAAAATAGAGAAGTTGAGGAGAAAGCTAATTCCTAACACCTGAACCCAACATCCAATACCGTTTTCCTATTTATTCATTCATTCTGACATGATACGTTTGTATATTATTGATTTCTCCAACAAAACATTATTTTGATTTTTGTTTCAAAGCTCATTCCTTCTCAACTTCAAAAGTTCATTTTAGACACCGACAGGTTTCCTTGCGTAGAATATCCCCATTCACAATTTCGCATACTATCAAATCAACGATACAGTACACGCCTCTACAAAGCTTCATAGTTTCTACTGAATGTTTAGTTGTGGATCAATTATTCCTCATATTCTACCATGGAGATTCCACAATTTCATAGGACCAGGCTTTATACACAAAATGGCCCTTGTGTTGTCGGGGCCCGAAAGGGGAGCAAAGAATAGCAACATCGTTTACCTTCCATGCATGTCGTACGAGGTGACTAAGGAGGTTATGGGATGGAGTTGGCTGCCCCATCCCATATAAGGTCGGTGACTTAAAGCCATGCTGAAGTCGGATGTGTCCAGATATCGCAGCAGTGATGTAAACCATGACACAGCGCATTCCGTTCTCCGGACTACTTCCTGCTGATCTGCAGGAGTTTGAGAACGACCGCAGAAGAAGAAGAAGATACACAAAATGATTTTGTCACTAACCTGACTTCTTCAACATATTCAATGTTGTCGTACGTCCATCGACTGAAAATTCTGTTATATTAGCTACACAATGCTGGCTGGTAAAACCTTGGTGACCAGCACCGAGATAATAAGAGACATGATTGAATTGATTAGGGAAGACACGGATACCCTACGAGAAGACAAGGATGAAGTCGAATGAGACAATGTACATATTCAGAGAATGGTAGAAATTGAAGTGACTAGAGGCGATAGGAGAAAGTGTTCCCTCTCCGGAAAGATCGGAAGAACTCGTAATCAACAACGCCAGCGATGGACGACCACAGACACCATTATCGCCTGCGATGGTCGGCCACAGAAGCCATTATCGCCTGCGATGGACGGCCACAGTTGTCATCATAGCCAGCGATGGACGGCCACAGACGCCATTATTGCCTGCGATAGTCTGCTACAGACGCAATAATCGCCTTCGATAGACGGCCATAGACGCCATCATCGCCTGCGATGGACGGCCACCCACATCATCATCGCCTGCGATAGACGGCTACAGACTCCATCATCGCCTGCGATGGACGGCCACCCACATCATAATCATCGCCTGCGATGAACGGCCACAAACATTATCATTGCTTGCGATGGATGGCCACAGACGCCATCATTGCCTGCGACGAATATGTATTAAATTATATTTTTCCACCACGTACACATTTTATCTACTGTAAATTTGAATATCTCTGTTAAAGAGTCAAGCTCTAAGGGGAATAAAGAATAGCATCACTATGACGTGCTATACATATAGAAAAAGTCGTCTAAGGTGGTCTTAGTTAACATTTTGGTATTGTGGTTGGATGCTCTGCCCCAAAGAGAATCATTGACACAGATGCTGTGCTGAAATCGAAAGTTTTAGCAGGAAAGGCTCGGCTATCGCATTCATGACATAAACTATGACACAAATCTCATTCAGTCATTTGTCTTGCTATTCTGTAGAAGTTTTAGAAAGAAAGTAGAAGTATGACTGCTATTCGAACGTAGACCTAGAAATATATTCAACACTGGAACATTATTCCATTCTCATCTCTCAATGTTTATTAAATATATTTCTAAAATTAGCCATCAAATAATGAATAGAAAACCTTTCTGCAAACTCTATTGATTATACAACCGATATAATATTAACATTCTCAATGGGATGTATTTGCATTATTCGAAGATAGTTATTATCTATGGTCAAACCTTTTCAACACAAATGACGCTTTGAAACAGTGCTCAAACTTTGCAGCACATGCTAAGGAATGTGACAGGATTTCATTGTTTTCCTTGTGATGTCTTTATTTTTTTTTGGAAGAACGTATGAAAGAGAAAAATTTACATTTTAGCTACTCTAACAGGAGATGTTGATTAATGTGTACAACGTATACATAAAATCTATGAGTTTGCTGTGTATACGCGATATCTCGAGCCCGTAACTTTGATTATTACATTCAACGATCACTTCCAAATACCCTTTTTTTATAAAACAACTTTGCTAGCCAGAAAAAAATTACCTGATTTTCGGGTGTTTTTTTTAAAACCACGAGCCATTCATTGGCTACAACTAGCGTTTTGAATTATAATGCAAATTCAATACTGACATCAAAACTATATATATATATATATATATATATATATACTGATTAAATTGGACCGTGCGGCAGATTTCCTACGTATGATTCAAGTCTTGGAAATTCCGTCCACTAAAAGATTTTTCTTTGATATTCTGCCCGGACACTGTATTGTGATTGATGCCGCCCCATGCGTCTGCCTGTCTGTATCACATCACGACACGCCCCTGGATTAATTGCACACAGGTTACCTGATAATTTGATACTGCAGATACACGAATTCAAGATAAAATGTCGGCCTTCATAAAATCCAGTAGATAGTTGAAGAGTGAGGGGGTTAAACTATAACGTTCAACGGAGGAAGGTACCGTGGATTGTAGTACCGTGAAACAAGTAAAATAGATGGTAAGCCAGCACCTTACCCCGAAACGATGATCCCAAAACATAGATAATTAAAACTCACACCAATACTCACATCAAAGTGATGATTAACACGTTCTCTTGGGTGAACCCCTTCCCCGCCTTAACCCCAATTGCTGAAGCAGTATCTATGACCTTCCTTGAAACAGTGTATAATATAAAAGAAGGAATGTGTGAACTGTTGCTTTCAGAGAATTCCTCCAACCCTTCAGAGTCGGAATGCCAGGAAAGAAAGGTGAGATCAATCGGATATCTAACAGGTCTACGACCTCTAGCATAACCGTAACGTACCCTTGTTCACATTTAGATAGAAAGAAAAACGGTTTTTTTTTTGGTAGAGTACGAAAAGTTGCGCCGTGGAAAGAAATCGAAAGGTGAAAGGATATCAAGTAGAAACAACGTTAGGTCCTGCTGACATCGGGGCAGCTTGCCTGACAATCTAATCTTTGATTTTCCTGACATTATACCATCGTATTTGACTACACAATATGGTTATGCTGACATTATGACAACTTGTTTGGTTAAACAATCTATGGTTATGATCACATTTAGGGCAGCATGTTTGACTAAGTAATTTCTGATTCACAAAGGACTGCTTATATTAAGTATCGTAATGATACAACAGTGAACTGTAATTTATAATTGATACAAATTCTCTCAATACATTAGAGTGGACATTACACGCGGTTTTATGTCACATGATAGTACACTTTGTTTACAAATGATGTCAAATTTTAATCTAACTTAAAGAAGTAAATTAGTTCCCGCGCACATTCTCCAAAGTGAATAGTCTGTGATTGTCATGGACATCCTAAGACTACATGCGGGAAAGTCTCCACAATATTCCAAAATTGATTTGGAAATAAATATTTACATATATTAAGCACACATATTAAGGAAATAAACATGATGGTAATATAATGTCAAATTCTGTGGATCTATACTTTAGTCTCGTTTCATGACGTTAGAAATCCAGTGTCATAGCCTTTTCTATCTAGGAAGCCGTGGTTTCATTCAGTTTGGCTGTAGGCTGTAATGCCAAGAGCTGAACGATCGTCTACTCCGGATGAAACTTTGACGTGACGTTTTAGAAATCTTGAGGCCTAACACAGATAATAATCATCATCAAGTGCCGTTCCGAATAAAGTTGGCGATGGTATTTCTCCATGTACATCGATCTCTCATATATGTCATCATCTCTGTTGGTGTTGTCAATCGAAACCATTTAGTCAAACTGTGCAATATCTTTCCTCTGGGTCTTCGCCTTGATCTTTTCCCTTCTATCTTTCCAGTTTTCACTATATGCCTCTTCTTCTCATTATGTGCCCAGTAAATGTTGCTGTCTTTTTCTTATATTATCAATAATGCATATTTTCACATCCATCCTTCTAAGACATTCTTCATTAGTAATCTTTGCTATCCAAGGAATGCTTAACACAGATAAAATACGAATTTAATTCCAGCATGTAAGAAATGTATTCAGTGGGCTTCATAATTTTTTATGATCATGGTATGCCCTACCCCTTAACGTCTTAGTCACCTTTTAACGATATACATGACATTTGGCGGTTTCGCTACTTTGCTTTAATTTCAGGCAAGTGTATGCATTTTGTGTAATGTCAACACTAAAAGTACAATAATTATGTCCCTGAATTCGATTTAATAAGACAGTTATGCTGTTGCTAATCAGTAATTAGTATTTCTAAACCGACTTCTGATGCAGAGCTGCAGTAGACTTTAGCTCATTTGTAGAATTAAATATTGATATGCAATTAATATGTAGATCAAAGGGGTCTAAAGAAACTTTTTTTTTTATAATTGAACATTTGTCTGCGAGCCAGATGCAGCCATCAATAGGACCACATCTGACTCGTGAGCCATAGGTTCCCGACCACTGTTCTACAGAATTGACAACGATAGATGGTGTCTATATAGGGTGTCTGTGGAGGGTGTTATAAGTAATACTGAAAAGAACAACGAACACCTTGTTTTACTTCATGCCATAATATTTACACACGTTAACGTTATATGCGTGCGTATATGCGTGTGTGTGTGTGTGTGTGTGTGTGTGTGTGTGAGCGCGCGCGTAGGCGAGCGGCCGTGCGTGTGTGTTTCTATATATCATTTTCTAACTATAGAAGATACGGAAATAAAGATGTAACATGTGGTAAACATCTGAAGTGGATTAATGAAGCTTCGGGAAGGAAGATGAAGAGAAAGGAAATAGACTATAGGGTTATAGAAGACCAATAAAAAAGGTGAGAGAAGGAAGTTGCAGTAATCAATTGTGTTTAACTTCTAGGCAAGTGAAGACAACTGATGACGCAGATAGTGATAGTGAAGGATGATTTTGTGAATCATGAACTGTAAATTGTTCATTGAAGTATTCTAACGTGTCTTCTATGTGACGATTCACGTTTTTGTAGCTTTCAAGACAAAGATATTTTAGTGAAAAAATCTATTTATTTCTTATGAAAAACTAATTTGCGGTGTTTCATATTGTGATCACTAGGGCTCTGATTTTCATGAAATGTCATATTTTTTTCCTGAAGCATATTTTCTGTTTTAAGTTAATTTCTACATGTTTCAAGCATTTCTGAACAATTTTAAGCAGTTTTTATTTGTCATATAAATGCATATTTAGACCATAATTTTGATGAGGTCATATTTTGCCTGAAATTGGAGATTTAGGTCATATTTTGGTCATATTTTGCATATTTTCTGGTGTACTCAACATTCTGGTGTACTATTATATGGATCAAATTTAGATGTGCCCCTGTGAAATCATGTGATGTAGAACGAAGTTTCTCAAAATATAAAACAATTCTCAGTGACAATCGACGATCGTTCAAATTTGAAACTCTAAAAATGCATGTTGTTGTCGGTTGCAATTGTACAAACAATGAAAACTGAGGAATAAATGTGGTAAGTGTTTTATACATGCTTTGTTAAGTATTACTACTATGTAGGTACTATGACTACTATGTAATGCGTAAAACATGCAAACAATAATAATTTGCGTTTTTTTTTGGTTCATAAATGAGAAAAACCTTATGGTCATATTTCGGCATATTTAGCATAATTTAGGTCATATTGTGCCTTTTTTAGGTCGTATTTGCATGTCATATTTCAGGATTTTTAGGTCATACAAATCCGAGCCCTAGTGATCACTATTGTTGATTTCTTCATTTACAATTGATTGTTTTATATTTTGATTACTATAATTGTTTGTTTTGAAGCCAGAATTGTAACAAACATGTCGTCTACTTTCACATTGCGCAATAATTGAATCCATGCTGGCATATACATATATATTGCGTGATCAAAAATGGGCAATAATAATAACGGCAATTTTGTTGGTAAAGTACAAAGATCATTTGTTATTTCCTCCCCATTTAAAACATTCACAATAAATCCAAAGCTGACTATATTTTTAGTAATTTTAGCAAATTTCATAATTGAGGCAACAGATGGTGCAAGAAGAATGTATCTTCTATGTAATATTGTAACATAAATGCCCAAATAACCAGTTCAGGATTTACGTGAAAGCTACAGAAGCTATAGCTTAGACCCCACCCCCACCTTTTTTTCCTCAGCAATTGTTATATATACTTAACTATATTGCAGCATTATTTGTCTCAATGCCGTACGACCCGTAAGCTTAGGGCCTTATCAAGTCTAAATCCGACACTGCAAATAACTCACTGTTCGTACTTTTGTAGAGACATCGACTTATTGTCAGTATAATAACAATAATACTCGTAGTTTATTTTACAGAAACGCGGGTCCATTACTTGAGAGGATGTTATAGCTCGTTTATAAATTCCTGGTCACACATTCAAGTGAATATTTGAGAAACAGCCTGATTAATCGCAGAGATCTTTGGAATCCAACTTTTGATTCAATGAGACGCAAAACACATTGTTTAAAAAAATCTTAGTAATTTAACAGATTTCCTCTATAACTTATATACATATGCCCCCCCGTTACATTGCGTGGGATACACACTGTTTTATAGTATTCATTCAAGTGTACCCACATCAAATTACTGTCTAAATAATCGGAACACATTTACATTGGCAACGTTTCGTTTATATTGTTTAGTTTTTTCCGTTTGATTTGACCAAAAGTATAAAAAACATATTTACCAAATGTAGACATAATACAAATTAAGAACGACACTAGTCACGGTGTTTCCCCTATCTACATGCAGGGCGGTATTGTCGTGTGAAATAAAAACATGGGTTTTTTTTTTGACAGGTTTTTTCTTGTAGTAAAAAAAAGACTAGGTAGCCTATTTCTTGTTTTGCATGGGAATATAGCCCGTGTTTAAGAATTGGAAAACAATTTCCTCAGTTCAAACATTTTGTTTTGTTCGCCAACAAAATGTTGGCACAATTATATATTTATTAGTCACAAAGGCGTGTTGTCAACTTAGTGACCAATACAAAACACTGAAACAATCAGTTGGACCAACAGAAGTGCTGCAATTTTCTTCTTCTTCTTCTTTCCTCTTTTACCCTTTACGGGTGTCGAGGGAGACACCATGTTCTTGATCTTGCTTTTCTAGAAGCTTCAGATAATGTTGTTTGGTGTTCGTGTAATATCTCTTTGATGTTGTCGATCCAGCGTACTCTGAGTCTACCCCTGGCTCTTCTTTCTGCTTCTCCTCTCTTCACACATGCTCTATAAACTAATGAATCACACGGCATTCTTTCTAGATGACTGAACCGTTGTTTCTGTTGGTTTTGCGTGTATTGTAGAATTGATATGACACACACTCTTTCTCTTATGACCTCGTTTCTTCTTCGTCTTCTTCTTCTGCGTCCGCTCTCATATAACCACAACAAATATTTCGTATGATTTCCGCCGGGGAGCGTGAAGTACGTTGTGCTGCAAGTTCCACAGTAGAACTGTGATTATTTGCACCCCGGTTGGTCACTTGTAGTCAGGACGTCCGAGGTCCAGCACATCCGTTGCCGTCATTCCTGTATTTCGGGTTTGGTCCCTAGTCCGTGACAGCCTCTATTTGTCGCCGGGCACGCTGGTGTGTAGTGCCTCTTCGCCAAGACGCCTGTCGAGCGTGTCTATCTGGCACGTGGTGCTCCACAATCCATGAATCCATCTTGTGCATGTGGACAAACTCTGCCTGTGTCCATCGGGTACTGAACCGTTTCTCATCCACGAGCCTGGTTCCGTATGAGGAAGAACTCGCCAGAAGAGTTGGACCCTCCTACCCGAGGCGTCATTCTTAGACAACCTCGTTTCTAATGCTGTGTCTCTGGTCACTCCTGTGGCTTTTCTCAGACATCTAATCTCTGTTGTAACCAGCTGTCTCTTATGTTTTGATGTTAAGAGCCATGTTTGACATTGGTAGCACAGAGTTGGAATGAAGATACTTTGGATAGGATGTTTTTTTGGTCATTGGTAGCATTTTGTGTTGCAATAAAGCGAATAATTGACCAAATATTTGATTCGCTTTGCTACAACGAATGTTTTTTCGGTGTCCATCTTTCCATCTGAAGAGAATGTTACTCCCAACTATTTGAATGGGTTGGTTTGTTTTATGACTTGGTTTTCTTCTGTTATATTTATATTGTGTCCTTTATTGATCCCTTCCTATTGCCATGGTTTCTGTTTTTTCTATGCTTATCTTCATGTTGTTGTTCTTGCACTCGATGTCAATGGATGTTAGATGACGCTGTAGTTCAGTTTCTTCATATGCTATTACTGCCTGATCGTCAGCAAAGAGTAGCTTTTTGGTATTTTCCTTTTGCATCTTGGCTTTTCTCGTAATGCCATCGATATATGTGATAAAAGGAGTGGTGATGAAACGCACAGTTGCCTAACGTACCTACAGTGCTGCAATAACTACATTGAATTTAATTATTTTTTTGTTGTTTCTGCAAATGCACCAGAATCTCTGTGTATCAATTTATAAATTTTAAAAGTGTGTTCAAAGTCGTGTTCGACGTGTGGTTATTGTGTTATCGTTTTAGTTTCTCGAAAATTACATTCACATTAAATTCAAAGCAAATTTGAAGTAAACATTTATTACAATGCAGACAGTTATCATTTTACTTTACAAGCATTTGTGTAAAGATTCTAAGATTGGTTATTGATATTGTGATAGTAATAAATCTAAAAAGCGAACTCAATTGGCTCTTGGTCTGGTCAGACGATCTTTTTTCCAGTTGTATGAAACAATTTTAAAAAGCACTCATTTCAAGCGAGGACGAAAAATGAAAGTTGACGACTTTGATATAGATGTCATAAATGAGGAGATATTGAAAATGTTTGCTAAAATGGAACTTGTTTCTCTTTAGAAATTAAAAGTAAATTTGCAGATCGATTGCGATATTGAAATATCTAAATGTTCTCTGTGAACAATTGTAAGAACAAACGTCCTCACTCTCCACACTTAGATGGCAGGAAAATTATTTGTGAAAAGCCACACGTGATTACTTCCTAAAGTAAAAACATTAGGCAGATCCAGAAGCGGAGAAGCCAAGGTTATGGAATTGTATATCTTGACGTATTCTGGGTAAATGCTCACCACATAAATACTAAAGAATCGTTATCAGTGGACGGTGAACATAAAAGAAACATTCCAAGCGGCAAAAGCCAGCGAATTATACTCACGCAGGCTGGAAGTGTAACAACAGCGGCTTAGTCATGATGCTGGACTTATTTTCCAATCAAAATGTCCAGATGGCAGAGACTATCCTACAATCAATGAATAGACATATTTTCATACATTGGATAGAGAAGTCTTCTTCAACTCTAGAAGGATCTTCATGTTTATGTAATGAACAATTTTTCCTATCACAATGTTGTATCACTGGAAGACAAAATACCAAAAAATGCATTAAATACATAAAACCAAACTAAAACATGCCTTACTGACGAAATTGCCCATTTAGATGATACATTTTGAAGCGTGAATTATTACAGATTGTGAATAAGACAAAGTTGTATTATATTGATAAAATCATTTAATAAAATGGTCAAACTTCTCTGTGACTACCTTCATATCATGCTCACCTTAATCGATAGAATTAGTTATGCTAAGGACAAATGGCATGTTGCCGAAGAAAATAAAACGTTTAAAATATGTGATCTTGAAGATCTGACAGGCGAATACTTCTCCAAAATAGACGTTGAGATTTGGAAATAAAATGTTTGGATCATGTAATCCGAGAGAAAGATGGCCACTGGCACTGCAATTAATTACAATTTCTGCAACCATTAACAAAAATCAACTCTTGAAATCATCAGATTCTGAATTTTGAAGAAATTATGTTAGAGCACAAACCACATAATAGGTCCTACATAAATAAGTGTATGTTGAGCACACCATTAGGTACATATAAACTGGTAACAAAATACATCTCATGCAATATCGGCTAGGGTAATACAGTATTTAAGCGCAGTTACAAAACCCTAGGTACTAATGGTGACCGAAGGGTAGACTAACGCATGTGGTTTCATCTGTGGGTCTCACCAATGGCCCACTAGACATACCACCCATGCAACAGAAAACCTTAGTGGATGACATGCCGTTATATTTGGTTATCTTCTTAGAGAAACTTCATGGCACGTCATCTATACAATTTTGCTTTTAGTTTGTTGTTGAAATGAATTTCATGTTTACCTGAATATATATTTATGCACCCTCTTTGGTTGGGAGGGAGCCAGAGATGTACTGTGCAGGACTGGGGAGGAGGAAATTGACAGCACTGGTTTTTTTTCTATGACTGAAACCCATCATAGAGGCACAGTGACTCAGGACGTGACAATCCTTTTGACTTGAACACTTGGTTGCATGCCTGGAGCAATAGAGAAGTTCGGCATAACCAGTAGTCAATTGTTGGTGGGGAATGAGCACAGTGAACCCTATCTTGGCTACAGAGGCTAGGAGCAGTGCATAGGCTGAAACCTACCTTCATAGAGGTGTGATAGTTATTCTCTTGCTCTGTCCCGGGGTGGGTCGAAAATCCACAAAACTTCCCAGAAATATAATGCCATTTAATGGCATTAGGTCAAAGAGCATGGGCCAATGGACCGCTGGATCAGCAACCAACCAACCAGGGCAGACTAACTGCTTTATATTGCAGTGGCGTTTACTATTGCACATGCAAGTGACACCACCTACAATATGGCAACGCATACAGCAATTTGAATATCAATGTATTTTAGACGATACGCCTTTGAATGTAATTTCACAGTAACCTGTTTACTGTAATATCTAAAATTTAGCCACACTTATTTGCAATAGAGCAAAACATCAAAGATGTTTGCGGACCTTGTACAATGAAGAGCAGGTATGGACTAAATGACAAAAGTATTGTTGCGTCGGATAAAATATAATATTACTATTTCATGCCAACTACCTCTACAATCAAACAAAGTTTCTGAGATATTCGATTGAATGTGTGATTACGAATTTATAATCTAACTAATTGGTAGCATATCCTATCCAGGATGTAGCTATCAACCCAGCATTTGTTGGCTGTGATAATTTTCTAGGCAATATAAATACGTTCAGTAGGTTGCCATTGCTTTCTGAACGGTTCGGATGCACAATTGCCTGTGGTGAGGATCGAACTCGGTACCTTTGCCGTCACAGACGCGCTCTGTACCACTTCGCCACAGAAACCGGACCTAACTAGAGAAGTGAAATTGCATATCATAAATAAAATACGAGAGAAATACAGAGAGACAGATGGAGAGAGAGAAATGTGTTTGCAGACGTCACGAGCAGGCAAAAACTACAAGCTATAGGTGTGTGACATTTGAATATCATTTAAAAACAAAACTGATAGAATGTTATGTGCATTAAATTACTAAAGATACTATTGTTATTGTGTTAAACAGGAAATATATTACTAACATTTATTGGCAGGAATGAAACTGAACAAAATAGAAAGTAATATCCAGAACAACAAACGACCAATCTTTAAAATATTTCTGGACAAGAATAAAGAATTAAGTATGCATTGTCATACCTATACGAACATCGGAATATCGGTTTAATTACTTTGATAATCTTGTGTTAATTTTGCTACTTTTGTGCATAACTTTATCTAGATTTTAGGGACTTACAACTAGTCACCAGTTGGTTGACCTCTGATTGATCCGTGCTTTTCAATGGCGAGTAACACAACGAAGACGGTAAATTAAAAATAAAATTCGTATCTGTGGGATCAGCCAACATGAGTGACATATACCGACTTGTAATGCAGTTGTGTGGGTATATATATATATATATATATATATATATATATATATAATATATATATATATATAATATATATATATATTATATATATATATATATATATACCATATGATTTCAATTGATCTTACAAGAGAACAATAATACTATCTTCCGAAAAGACGGGAAGTGCCTGATAAAATTCCAGCAAACTCATAACATGTAACAGGAGAAAATCTCCAAGAATATAATCTATTTTGAATATATCAATCAATGTATCTTTGTATCTCTGTCACATTTTAGAAGTGAATGTGAGGTAATAATAAAACAGTCGACCAACAGTTTGGAATGGAGAACACGCAGTATTATTATTTACAGTTCACAGAACTGACTAAATCACACGAAACAATATAAAAATTTCAATAGGAATCATCTGAGTGATGGATGGTTACAAATGTGTGTGCAGACCTTAGAATAACGAAATCAAGACGCGTATAAGAGGAACTGGTCTTAAAGGTCGCATCGATAACCTTCAATCTTAAGCAGTGCCATTACCTGGCTGACTTAAGGAATATATAAAAAATAGTGTTCTGCGTTGCAGCTGGATACATTTTCTGACACACCTAAGCTGCAAAACACACAAACACAAATAGTGAGTTGTGTATTACGATATTGAAGAAGATGTCTAGAGAATTAAATAGCAAATGCAATAAATTGCACCACGTTTCTATGAGTGTTGAAATCATAACTCTATCTTTTGGGAGCAGCGGTTAGCTGATTGGTTAGTACATTGACTTCCTACTCGGATAGTGTAGATTTGATTTGCTAGTCCAAATTGTAAACATATTTAAACCGCAAACAGCAGCTAAGTTGACAGAGTCTAAGACAAATGGATACTCGTTTTTCAGGAACAATGTGGAATTATATTTTGCCACGCATATATGTGTGGTTAATTTGAATTTGTATAAATGTTTGTACACACTTTCTGGTTTACATTTGTTAAAATATCAAACTTCTATTCACATCATCAAGTCCAAGCTGTTATTATAATTCTTTCTCCCATAAATGATGTTAAAACACTACCAGAAATATAACGTAACTCGAACTCATAGCATGCTTTTTTATATACGCTTTAGGACTTGGTTATTTGTGGCTATAAGTTACCGAACATTTATCTTCCATACTATATTTATAGTAATGCCATTATTTGGAAATATATGGGATTGAAACCTTACTTTCACATAAATATATTATATATATATATATATATATATATACTCGTATAATAGTACAGTGATTTGATAGAGAAATAATTGTCCTCACAACATAATCACACACGATAGCAGAGAATTAGAGACACGAGAGATGTGATTTTATAGAAGAATATTGAGAGTACCACGGAAAACTAGAAAAATTGAGAAGAAAGAGCTGAAAGAGTCAATTAAGAGACCTGGGTTACTTAATAATATCAGAAAGAGATAAATCTTTATTTGTCTGTTTTTCGTTCCATCACTCAAAGTCAACACAAACATGCCTGTGCCCAGGAGATCCTATATCGACATGCATTTCCTTTCTAGTCGGCATCCATAGCTTGTAATAGCCTTCATATAAGTCTATAGATTATTGATGTAGTCGACCTTAGTCTAAATCCTTGATTACGGCCTCCTCTAAGACTGCCACACAGACCAAAACATGTCCATGGATGGCAGTCTTAGAAGAAGCCGTAATCAGGAGTTTTGACTAAGGCCGACTACGTCTATCTCTCACAAGGTGTTTCGCTGCCAGTGAACTTGTTTCGTGTAATGCGTATTGTGCCTGTTCCCATCCGATACTGAACCCTTTCTCATCCACGAGCCTGATTCAGGTATAGGAAGAACTTGATAGTAGAGTTTGGACCTGGCTCGATTGCTTTCTGTGAACAGGACGTGTCGAGAAGGAATCGAACTAGTAACTTCTTTCACACAGCGAACTGTTACCCTATTCTTCGAGTCACTGCAATCTAAAAACAACGTGTACGTTTATATTCAAAACAATATGGTGTTCGTCCATCACAAGTGACTATGACCATTTGTTATATCCACTTTTGGAAATTCAGTTATGATTATGTCCTTTGTTATAAGTTGTTAAATTGTTAATGAACCCGATTCGGCCGCAAATGTCTCTGTACAGTTTGAGCATGGAATTACCACTGTAGACGGTTTGTTGTATACCGATGACTTTCTATCAATTATCCACTGTTGAGCTGCTGCACCTATCTTTTCACAAGATGTTGCGCCTTGTTCGACTGTAGATCACCATGTTGTTCTCTATCATGTGCGCGTTCTTCCCATGTATCTTAGTCTATTTCAAAAAACTTTCGGTGATGTCTTTAATGCGTTCTTGTAGCGTTTCTTTTGGCCACCTTTAGATCGATTTACCTTCTTCAGCTCACCATAAATTGGTATCTTAAGCAGACGATGATCTGGCATGCATTTCAGATGACCTTCCCGGTGAAACTGTGTCTGCATCAGAATAGTGTCAATGCTGGGGATACAAGATCTTACAAAGAAACTGGTATCCGGAATTTTGTCTTGCTATCTGATGTTCATAACGTTTCTGAGACCAGTTGTATTCAAGTGATTGTGTGTCCTCACATGTGGTATATACAGTCCATATTTCACTAGCGGTATAACAACACTGTAAGTACCACTGCTCTGTAAACTTTCAGCTTAGTCTGTGAAGTCAAATTATTTTACAGGTAACGTAACACACGATAGATGTGTAGTGATCCTGGAGAAGATATATTTTTATTTTGAGCGGTTTATCTTGAGAATCAATGGTCTCTGAACTTGAGACTTAAGTTATGTTGTTTATGTACCGCCTGAAATCGGATGTGTCTAGCTATCAGAGTAAATAAAACGACGACAAAATGCATATCAGTTCTCTTGATTAAATCCTGCATTAAACGTAGTTTAACAAAAGTGATCCAGAGAATTTGAGAACCTGCTAAAAAAATATGCATCGTTTAATATTTCCAAACAAAGAATACATAATATATGGAAGGTAAGGAATTCTTCTCGCACTTTGACTGATCGGCCCACCCTGTTCTTCAGTGGCTCGCACAATAAGTATATACGAAGAGACCAATCACAGCTCAACCGCATCATCCAACCTTATTAACACTTCTTTGTTCGACAACATGGCAACACCTATTATTGGAGAAGAAACGGAAATGCAGAGTAGACTTTATTGCCAATATTGTGTAAACGACAAGAATGGAAAGACTATAAGGTATCTTGAGTACAGAAAACATTGGACAAGCAACGAATACTACATAAAGACAAACATAGCTTTATGCTGAGGATTTAGCAGGAAAGCAAAAGAGAGATACGAGGAATAAAAGTAGATATAAAGGGAGAGTGGGTAAGAATACGAGAGAGAAGGAAAACATATATTGCAAGCGAAGAGGGAAAAGAGAGAGAGAAAAAGGCAGACAGAAGTGTATGATATAGGGAACAAGGAACAGATTAAAGAAAGAAGAAAACATTAAATAAATATTCAGCTGAATAGAAGATGAAATATGTATCCAGTAACCAAACCACAATACCGGTACAAAACCAAGTGTTACTCAAAATGACAGTAGGTAGACAGGAATTTAAAAAGAAATAGTTCCCAATAATAGAAGAAAAAGTAAAGTAAGCTAGTAAGGAACAAGATACACATAGAAGATGAGGGAAGGGGAAGTAATGAGAAACCTACTGCCATAACCAGAGAGAAGAGAAATATAAAATCATAACCAACGGAACGAGAATGATAATGAAATAACCAAAGGAAAGATAAGGATCATGAAATAACCAAACGACATAGAAGCGATTAAGATGAGACGAGAGGTAGGAAATAACGTAGTGCCATAAAATTAAATGAAATGGAGCAACATCTAAGGAAATGACAGGAAAACATGGTTAAGTGGATTTACAAAAGAAATATAAGAGAGAAGGAGAAAAAAAAATGAAGAAACAGAAGGAAAATAAGTGGTGAAAAAAGGTATGATTCTAAAAGAGACAATAGATGGCATGAACAAGAAGCATGAGAAAACAAACAAAGAGGCACAGACAACCATGAAATAAAGGATATTAGTTAGTTTGTTCCTTTCGTGCCACAAGCGGAACATGAAGGTATGATTCTTTATGCGTTGCGGTCCGCTGCCTGTACTTTTAGTTGTATGGACTTGCAACCCACTATTTCTCTTTCTTTAAGTTTGGTGCTTTTAGGTTAATTTTGGGTCTTCATCTATTTCTTTTTCCCCCTCAGCTGTCCATATAAGGGCTTGCTGGTTCGTTCTATTTTCATCTAGTCTAACAGCGTGTCGTAGGTATTTCCATCAGCGTTTTATTATACTATTTGAAACATAATATTAGTGTGTTTTATTTCTTAGGTCGCTATTTGTGACGAAATCGCTTAATTTTATTGATAAAGGTTGGCTGACAATATGTAGGATAAGAAGGCAGCATCGTATGGCAAACCAATAGCCACAAATTAGGCCCAATTACTAACCAGGTATCGAACACAAAGCAACGTCAAACAGGTCAAAATACACAGTGACAAATAACAAACAAATCAGCCTATACAGGGTTAGTATGGGTACCAAGTGCACGAGAACACACAAACCCTGAAAATGACTTATAAATACAAGAAAGGCTTAGTGGAAGGTCGGGCGCTGACTAATTAATTTGTAATATGGAGATGACTTGAAAAGGAATTGTAGTCCCAAAAACGATTGATTGAAGTCTTGGTGTAGTACAATTAGCTAAGAGCTCTAAACGTGAACTGGCATTTTTCTTAGTAAAAGAAAGGATTAGTGAGAAATGCTCACGAAACATCACACCATGAAGATCCAACCATATGTCACACAACGCTGGAAGTTATAGCTTGCAACATCCTGATAAAGACTAGTAGTCATAAAAGGAATAAGTAGAAGCCAAGATGTTGTCAAGTAGACTTGTAACGTAAAGGAATTCTGAGTATGACTGATATTTATATAACTGACTTATGGGAGTAGAATGTTTCGACACTGCATTTTACCTATCTCTGTTTCTCTTCCTAATACCCTGTGCTGCCTAAGCTCTCTCATTTCCAGCATGTCAGGTTGTTCCCCGACACATATATGTGTCATATTTATATTTGGAGAAGTACTTGGTATAACTACGTCACTGAAGTGTACAAGGACAAGAAGTTTAACATCATTACAGAGAAAGAATTTTATAATTATACGTGAATATTATCGATGTGTTAACTCTATAAATAATATACAGTGACATATTGTATATAAATAATATACAGTGACATATTGTATATAAATAATATACAGTGACATATTGTATATAAATAATATACAGTGACATATTGTATATAAATAATATACAGTGACATATTGTATATAAATAATATGTGCAGACACTCTATGATATTATGATCGCAGTCAAACCTCCGCTTTCTTTCTTGTTTCCTATTAAGGCATATTTACGTAATTGTGGTTTATTGATCTAAATATTTTATCAATAAATAATCAATCATTAATTGAAATATTCATTTGTTAGAGTTAGTTATTTTTACTTAACGATTACCGCAATATACTCAAATATAGACAAGGAGATACGTAAGATGTGCAGAACAGCGAAAAATCAATGGCTAGAAACAAAATTCAGTGATATAGAGGAGATGTCCATACAACAAAAGACAAAATTAATTCATAAGGAGATAAGGTTGATCACAAATAAGAAAAATCCTATAAATGGGGGTGGCTGCATTAAAGACAAAAACGGAAGAATAATATTTGATAAAACATGGTTAAGTACGAAGTACTTACAAGATGGGCAGATTATGTGACAGAACTGTTTGACGACCAACGAAACAAAAAATCAACACTTAACAAAAACAACTATGGTTCAGCAATACTGAAAGCAGAAGTAGAACACGCAATCAAATCAATAAAATGTGGAAAGGCTGCAGGCTCCGGCAACATAACAGCAGACATAATGAAAACTCTAAATGATTTTAGTGTGGATACTATCACATAACTTTACATTGACATATTTGAAACAGGCCATATACCTAAAGATCTAACATCATCAATATCCATACCACTACCTAAGAAGCACAGGGCTGTGGACTATACAGAATATAGAACAATAAGTCTAATGAATTATTTAACTAAAACACTCCTCAAGATAATACATGAAATAATTAAGAACAAGGTACACACGGTGGTTGGTGAAGAACAATTCGGTTTTAGAAAAAACAAGGAACCAGAGAAGCTATACCGAGTATCCTACTAGTGATATATAAATATATAGAAGTCCAAAAAGTATATATATTTGCTTCATAGACTGTAGCAAGGCATTTGACTGAGTCCAACATGAAAAAGTATTCAAATGTCTTCAAGAAATATGCATAGATGGACAAGACATCAGACTGATTAGAAATATATATTGGGAAAAAGCTGCATCAATAATGTGTGAAAACAGCTACTCAACATACATAGAAATAAAAAGAGGGGTAAGACAAGGATGCATTTTATCACCAAGGCTATTTAATATCTACACAGAGAATATCTTTAAAAATATATAAGAATGTCAAGACTCAAGATCAATGGGATAGTAATAAACAACCTGTAATATGCAGATGGCACTGTTCTTTTAGCAGAAATTGAACATGCACTACAACGATTATAGATCAGGTCAATAAGTTAGTTAATGAATATGGACTGGATATAAATATCCAAAAAACAAAAACCATGATAATCAGCAAAGACACAGAAGAACAAGAGCTAAACATAAACATACATGGAGAGAAACTACAACAAGTAAAATATTATCAATATCTTGGACATAATTGGTGGCAGATGTGACACAGAAGTTAAAAGGAGAATAGGAATGGCCAAGAGTACCTTCAATGACATGAAGAAAATATTAACATCTAAACAAATTACAAACAAGTTAAAAATGAGAATTATAAAATTCTACATCTATTCTATATTAATGTATGGCTCAGAAACATGGACAATAAATAAACAAATCATCATCAATTGACATATTCTTTCCAGAACGTAGGCTTTCCTATGGATCTCTTGAATTCTCCGCAGTCTTGAGCAAGTTGCCCTGCATCTTCCAGTGACATGCGCAGGCATTCCTAAATGTCTTTTGTCCAACGGCGTCTTGGTCGGCCTTTGCCCATGTTGCCTTCTATCATCCCCTCCATTAACACGCTCTCAGTGCCGTCGTGTCTCTTAATATGACCGAAAAAAAACTAGCTTTTTTCTTTAACATAGTATTCAGAAGCCAGCCTTCGTGGACGTTAATTGTTCGTAACACCTCCTGGTTTGTTTTCTTCGCTGTCCATGGTATTCTCAAAACTCTTCTATAACACTTTAATTCAAATGATGGTATTCTCTTGGCCACTGTTTTATTTCAAATTACAAACAAATAAACAAATAAGACAGAATTGATAATTTTGAGATATGAGTATATAGAAGAATAGGGAGAACACCATGGAAAGAGAAGAAAACAAATTAAGAGGTGCTAAACACTTTATATGAACAAAGAATTATTAAGAGAAGCAAAGATCATGCAAATAAAACATTTTGGACATATTAAAAGACATGACACCTTATTGAAGATCTTACTTGAGAGTAAAGTCAAAGGGAAACAAGCTAGAGGTAGGCCAAGATACATGTGGGAGAGTAATATCATACGATGGACAAGTTACAGTCTAGCAGAGTGCACCACCATGACAAGAGACAGGGGATGTTGGAGATTCGTTACAGACAACCTACGTTGCGGCGACGTCACTTAAGGATGATGATGAATACTAACCCTAACCCTAAATATAATTATATTTAAATTAATACATGATAACATACACTAATGAACATAGGCAATGGAAATAATAATTCACGTAGGCACTAATTGACGTAACAGGGGTTGGACTGCGATCATAGTATGCACTTTATAAACAATATACAGAAACATATTGTCTATAAACAGTATGCACAAACAATATACAGTAAGTCTGGATATTTTTTATAGCCAATGTGTTTCTTCAAGTTGTTTACAGTGCTTCTGCACATTGTTTATAGACACTATGTTACTGTATGTGCAGATATATTGCATATACAATATACAGAAACCTAATCTATGAACAATATGCTGAAAAATATATCTTAATCTATAGAATGCAGTTGACTATATTGCTTTTACACTGATGTCTTTGCAGTTGCTGCTATAGGTTGAATGCAAGATCTGCTTATTATTTTGTTATTTGAACTCGCAATGTACAGCTAATTTCTTTGAGTAGTAATATCAAATTATGTACACTGGTGACGAGACAAGTGGAGAGATATACGTCGGACATACACACAGAGAGCTGGGAAGTCAGAAACATACATGCATACAGATATAGAGACAGAAACAAACAATATATATAGATGAATGGATCGACAGAAACATACATGCATCAAGATTGAAAGGTAGACTGAAACGTACATGTATACAGTTGGACAAATATAAACAAACATATAAATAGATGGACGTACAGAAAGAAACAGACATACACACATATGGATGCACATACATAAATATACATGTATAAAGATGGACAGACAGAAACATACATGCGTACAGATGGGTGGACAAACTAATGCATATATGCTTTCAGATAGAAAGACAGACACATGACACATACAGATAAATGGAAGGACAGACATGATGCATTATAGTCAGAGAAATGTGTATATTAATACTATATAAATGTGTATGTCATGTGATGTATTCTTTCCAGAAAAGTTTCTTTCCAATGAACTCTCCGAACCCCTCTCTGTCTTGGGCGATACGACTTGCATTTTCCAACGATGTATTCATGTTATCTTTAATGTCGTCAATCCATAGTCTTCTTGGTCTGCCCTTTCTTCTCTCTCAGATACTCTGCCCTCCATTATTTGTCGTTCTAAAGAGTTTTGTTTCTTTATATGACCAAGCAGATGCAATTTTCTTTTTGCTGCTGTGTTTAGTAACCAACACTATGGAAGCGTCAATGTATTTATAATATATGAGTTTTTCTTTTTTTCTTTCCATGATGTTCTAAGTATCTTTCTATATCATTTCTTTCCAAAGGCGTTGATCGTCGTTGCTGCTGACTTACTTAGGATTCTTGTTTCACAGCCGTATGTTTCAACCGGAAAAATAAAAGTTCGCAGAATTACCAATTTCGTTTCTATTGTGTTGTTTTTCCATATATTTTACATCCATGTTACTGTGCAATAAGCCATTGCCAATCTTTTTCTTATTTCTTTCAAATTTATTCACACATTCTATCTCGGTATTGTCTATTCTGATTGTTGTTTTATTGTTGTGTTGTTATATATGTTGACATGATGTTTGATTTTGCCTGTTTAAATATAATTTTTGTGGTTCGCTATATTTCTTTGTGTTCTTGATTAGCTGTTGCAATTCCTTTATATCATTTGAAAGGAGCACTGTGTCGTCTTCGCATCGTAGTTTAGGGATTTCGAAGCCACCAATGTTTAAAGCGTGATAGTCAACGTTGTGTATGTCTTCTCTCACATTCCTCATTAGATTTTCTGCGTAGATATTGAATAGGTATGGGGAAAGTGTACATCCCTGCCTTACTCCACTCTGTACCTCAAACTACTCTGAGAGATCGCCCTCAAACTTCACTGCAGCCTTTTGCTCTTGGTAAAGTTCTTCTATTGGATGAATGAGATGCCTTGGGAAACCCTTGATGTTCATTATCTCCCATAGTTTCTGATGTTGGACGCAATCGCGTTTGAGAAATCTATGAAGCACATGTGCAGGTTAGTTGAAAATTCCCTAAACTTTTCTATTATAAGCCTCATGTTAAGGATGTGATCTCTTGTTCCTCTACACCAGAGTTCGGGAACACATGGCTCGCGAGCCAGATGTGGCTCTTATGATGGCTGCATCTGGCTCACAGACAAATGTTTGATTATAAAAGAAGTGTTTGTTTAGACTCCTTTGATCTACATATTAATTGCATATCAACATTTCATTCTACAAATGAGCTAAAGTCTACTGCAGCTCTGCATCAGAAGTCGCATTAATGGTAAGAAATACTCATTACTGATTAGCAACAGCATAACAATGTTATTAAAAAAGAATTCAGAGACAGAATTATTGTACTTTTAGTGTTGAAACTACACAAAATGCACACATTTACTCGTACTTGAATTTTTAGTTTTAAACATAATGTATGGCTCTCACAGAATTACTTTTCAAAATATGTGGTGTCCATGGGTCTCTCAGACAAAAAGGTCCACGACCCCTGCTCTACACGATCTGAAGCTGGCATGTGTTTCGTTTATCTCCATCTCTAATTTTTGTTTGATTCATTGTATTATGATGTTTAGTATTATTTTACTTGCTTGACTTATAAGGGCTATAGTTCGGTGGTGTGAACAAATATGAAAATCGCCTTATTTATGGAGGGGTATGTATAATGATGTTTCCATTCCTCCGGCCATGTACCACTTTTCCATATATTGCAACAGAGGGACCGCGTGTCAATTGTCTTTAATATATAAATGTATATATAAAAATAGATTGTTAAATCGATGTATTTCTAGAATACGAATGGACGAACAGTTTAACGGACGGTTAGAAAGTCAGACAGATATGTAGCTAGATCGATCGATGAATGAAAATATGCATTGATATATGTATATATATATATATATATATATATATATATATATATATATATATATATATATATATATATATATATATATATATATATATATATATATATATATATATATATATGGATAACTCCATAACTCTATTTTCGTATCGAACGGTATGCGCATCTCGACGGCTTAACCAATTCCAATGACATTTGACACGTAGACCCTGTTGGTTATAATAGTCCCCCCTTGGTCGATATGAGACATATTAAAAGTTAGTAATTACTGTCCAAATCCATATCGATCGAGTGTTGATGCATACTTTTCTTACTTTACAACCTGACAAAATGGACATAATTAGGTAATATTTTATATCTGACCACCGCACACAGGTCAAATAAAGAAGTGGTGGCATTAGACCTAGAAATAATATGGACGTTTACTCGGTATTAACAGGTTTGTGTGTGTGTGTGTGTGCTAATTTCGCGTATATATTTGTCTATGAGTACATCCTATAATATTGTTTACATCAGCCTTTCTCTATGTTCTTAAAATTATATCTAACACACTGAAATTCTCATGTAAACGTTGTTGTCGCTACGTTATAGAAAAACAACACGTCACATGACACACATGAGATAAATGAGACACATGCACACGTGAGAAGAAGGAAAGTTGATAAAACTACAATTTTATTTTGTCTTTCGTAACCGGTATACGAGCACTTCATACGAGCGCCATTTTTTTACAATTATTTTTAGTTGGGGGGGGGGGTGGGAGGAGTTAATATGTAGACACTGAAGCAAATGAATGTCATCACAAAACATTATAACTCTTTTTTTTCTAAATTTCACCCGGAAATGTCGGGTAGTGCTACTAGTATGTATATAATATAATATATATATAAAGGCAGATCTCATGGCATATATCTCGGGGATTTAGATAACTCTTCATGTACTAATCAACAGCAACTGTTAGATGGGTAGTGCACGTCACGTACTTGCTGCTTTTACGTCCCCTAAGTTATGCGTCAGGTACTCATATTTTACTGTCATGTCGACCAGAGGGGTGGTCGCGTCATGCTTTAAAAAATCAGAACCCGAATATTTTTGTATTTTTGTGTGCGGACGATATATTATATATATATAAACTAAAATATTGATATATTGAAAGATATTTCTTCGCAAACGAAAATTCTTTCTAGCAAAGTGACTCAACATACATTATATCTCATATTCTGCCCAATTCTTTCTTTCTTGAGAAAGATAAGCTCAGGGAAACAAAACAGGCGTCTCACACAGCTTGATTATATTCACAGCTCGAGCCACACAAAAGATAATCTTATACATGACAGTAAATGGTCAAATCTTGTCACAGTAAACAAGGAAGTCATTCTTCATTGTCTTTCACTCACCTGCCAGATATCGTCTTCTTGATCAAGAAATCAGAAAATTTCATTTACAGCTCACTGATAACACATCCCATTGAGATATTTCACCTGCTTGTGCAATGTTATTATGATGCGTATCTTCACGAGAAATGTTTATATACGAGAGCGAGTTTGATTCCAAGACATCACCTGTCTGAGAAGTCTGCGTACTGAGTTTTATTAGGTCTAAGATCTCCTGCCGTGAATTAAGGTTATGTTATCACTTATATCGTCCTTTGCTCTGTACATTATTGCATATGGACATTTGTAAATCAATGTTCTACGTTCGTGGTGACTGGATTCCCAGAAGCGCAACCTCCACTATTCTTTGGGTATTGTGAAACTGATATATCCACATTGAAATGACCTCTGCGGTTGACAGCAGCGTACCTCACCATAAAATGTACATTTTACTTAACCTTACCAATAACATGGAATTTATCTCTGTGATAACTTTGCCATGTATAGCATTGTTCCTTGTTTATCTAATCTATGTACGCCTGAATTTATCATAACCATATTAAATGTTTTAATAACCGTTATCATTAGCTGGAAACAAGTAGCTCGTGATAACTGAATACATTTCTGACAATAATGTTCGTTGTCTCAAAGGCATGTTTATGTTAGCTGGTTTAATGATGCAAGATTGGTTTCAGAATGAAGAATTTTCAGTGCAGCAGTATCGGATGATCGTTAGATCCTGCCATGAGAGTAGATTCTGGACAAATTTTTAAATCATTATTCTGTAACGTTTGCTGACCCATCTACAGTATGGTATATCTGACAAGTCCCAGGTAGGAGTCTGCCACAAAATGTTTTAATGTCTGCTGATTGTATATAGTCGTCATACTTGAGGTTATTTGATAGAATACACTATTAAGAAATGTTGATAAGACATGCATTTCACTCCGGAATGGGGACAATAGAACATACGATATGAAACGATATTCCAAAGAAAATTTCAAACGGTGAAGAGAAATCATTTGCAACTCCCCTGTACAGAAAATTAGAGCAAAACATGTTTCACATATTGATGGCCTTTTTTTACGGTGATCTGACTCAGTATAGCATAATTATGTACAAGCTTGTAGGCAATGATGATAACAGTGTCAAACTTGTATTGTTGCATTTCTCCCGTGTTTGTGGTCGTCAATCACAGTTGATGAGGATAACAGTTTCATACCTGTATTGTTGCATGTACATGTTGTGTGTGTGCGTGTGTAGATGCCTGAAAAATTCAATCACAACACATTTGGACACGTATGATCAGAATTGAAAGTCTGTGTGTTTGTTGTTCTGTCTTTCCATACATCTCATTTTCTCTGTGCCTCTGAGATACGGTGCTTCTGGGTGATGCAAACATCTTTGCTGATATACCAGTTTAAGATATGTGGTCAATTAGTCAGAGGTCGAAGACAGTCAAATCCATCAACAACTTTGTATAATAGTTTCAATGTAATTTCTCCTGATCATATTCAAAATATATCTAAAATGTTTATTCAGCATACATACAGATTTATTACACAACAAATTTCAATTTAGTCTATTGTTACATTATATCTTCTCCTTCTTTAGTATAAGATGTTGACACATCAAGTAATTTGTCATGCAGACATGTTCAATAGTCGGGTTGCATTGCATGATACCATGGTTGTTGGTACACCTCTCGACCTGGTATCTCCGACTTCAGCACCTGTACATAATGTGATTCTGTTCAATATAGGGGATCACATGACCAATCTTAGTTTCTAGCCTGTGTTGGCCGTACTAAGCTCTATTTCCACTTCCAAGGAATTGCCCTCTATTCGGCAATGATTAATTATGGTTTTACTCATTTTTTCGAATGATTACAATTTTATGTGTATTTTCTTTGATGTTAGTAATGCATTGAATCTACTGGTGCTACAAGGAACTAGAAACAGCATTTAGCAGAAATCTCATCATGGCTGCATCCATTGAAGTGGTCACACTTGTGGACAATTTTCTGCGTATCCATGATTTTTCTTTTGCGTCAACAAAAAATATACATAATGTTAAAAATGAAGATATTGGTACCGTCACGCTCAGACCGCGGAATTATTAACTTGGAAGGTGTTTTGTCTTTAGTCGGCACTAACTGTATGTGATGATGAACCCCATAAGCCATCTATGATGAACATGGCATTGGAAAAAGTCAAATTAGAATTGGTGTGAGACCCCTTAAAATGCTCAGAAGTTCAATCCGACACATACAATGCATAGTGTTGTACGAACAGGAAAGTTCAATCTGACACATACAATGCATGGTGTTGTACGAACAGGAAAGTTCAATCTGACACATACAATGCATAGTGTTGTACGAACAGGAAAGTTCAATCTGACACATACAATGCATAGTGTTGTACGAACAGGAAAGTTCAATCTGACACATACAATGCATGGTGTTGTACGAACAGGAAAGTTCAATCTGACACATACAATGCATGGTGTTGTACGAACAGGAAAGTTCAATCTGACACATACAATGCATGGTGTTGTACGAACAGGAAAGTTCAATCTGACACATACAATGCATAGTGTTGTACGAACAGGAAAGTTCAATCTGACACATACAATGCATAGTGTTGTACGAACAGGAAAGTTCAATCTGACACATACAATGCATAGTGTTGTACGAACAGGAAAGTTCAATCTGATACATACAATGCATGGTGTTGTACGAACAGGAAAGTTCAATCTGACACATACAATGCATGGTGTTGTACGAACAGGAAAGTTCAATCTGACACATACAATGCATAGTGTTGTACGAACAGGAAAGTTCAATCTGACACATACAATGCATAGTGTTGTACGAACAGGAAAGTTCAATCTGACACATACAATGCATGGTGTTGTACGAACAGGAAAGTTCAATCTGACACATACAATGCATGGTGTTGTACGAACAGGAATGGAGTAATTTTAGAGATGAGGGAAAACAGTCTGACTGATATATCCTTTCGTTTGCACAATCTACACGTTCACAAATTGTAATACTGGTACTGATCTGACCATGTCCCGCTGTTCGGTCACGTATCCTTAGTACATATGAGCACATATTTCATATACTGCTTTTTCTGCTCACGGTCACACACAATATATATATATATATATATATATATGTGTGTGTGTGTGTGTTTATGTATCTGTACAGAAGATGGTGCCCACACGCAAAATGTTGTATATGTCAATCAGATTGAGCCCATTTACATAGCAACGTATGTGTGTATCAGATGGGGTACACGCACTAAGTGATGCATTTGTGTATCGTATGTGGCACACACACACAGTGCCCTATATGTGTATTAGATTGGGCACACGCACAGAGCGACTTATATGTGTATCAGATGAGCCTTACATACGATGTGACGTATATACAATACGGCACAATAACAGGCGGACGTATTTGTGTATCAGACGGAGCATACACGCAGAGTCACGCGTTTGTTATGTTTGATGCTCTGTCACTGACAAAATGATATCCAAGGATTAACTTCACTCTACCCAAAAAAATGTCAAAGAGCAGACAATGATGCATTATTTATCTGGTCTCTAGAGAAAATAGAGAAGAAAAACTCGGAGTAGCGCTAGTTCTTTACATCAAACCGACAGAACAATGGACGTTAAATATTACCATTCCTGAGTTACATAATTGAATTTTCCCATTTTCTGCATCCCTAATTTAAGGTCTATTGGATTATTCTTTTCTTGAATATCTTTTTTCTTAATTACTTAATTTCGGCCTATTCTCTTCAAATCGAGGCCGTCAATAGCTTTCTTGTTCCTCCCTTACGTACAATTTATTTCTGTAATTTAATCTCTTTCACTTTCAAGTTATCCAGTATCACAGTTGTTCATATTTCAAAGAGACAAAGTTATTCATGAAGTCGTAGATAAGTGAAGTCATGTATTTTGTTGAGGTAATCAATGCAGAAGCTGGGTAAGATACATGTGTTCCACGACATGGAAAGGGAAATGATATAGTACACTTGTTTTTCTATCCTGTTTCAAATTCTTTATGGTTCCAATTTGATATGTTTACTAATTTGTTTGTACAGTTAAACTTTATCTCGTATCTACCATTTAGAAAAGGTCAATAAATTTCGTCAAAAACTAGAAAGGACGGGGTGAGGGATCACGCAAAACTTTCAAACTTGTTGACACAAGAGTAATGGATGTTGACAAAATTGACGTCAACAATACTCTTATTAATAAGTCAATTCATTGTTTTAACTATATTTTTTTTCTTCAAATTGGAAAAAAACATAATGATATTTCGTGCTTTTTCTACTAAAATAATATTTGGGGAGGGGGATTTCTTTTAACATACAGACCCAGGAGAAAGGAGCCTGAATAATTCGTTACAAGAGAATGATCATGTCATATAAATGACAAACATATACTGACTTAATAATTCGTTACAAGAGAATGATCAGGCCATATAAATGACAAACATATGCTGACTTAATAATTCGTTACAAGAGAATGATCAGGCCATATAAATGACAAACATATGCTGACTTAATAATTCGTTACAAGAGAATGATCAGGCCATATAAATGACAAACATATGCTGACTTAATTAATAATTCGTTACAAGAGAATGATCAGGCCATATAAATGACAAACATATGCTGACTTAATTAATAATTCGTTACAAGAAAATGATCAGGCCATATAAATGACAAACATATGCTGACTTAATTAATAATTCGTTACAAGAGAATGATCAGGCCATATAAATGACAAACATATGCTGACTTAATTAATAATTCGTTACAAGAGAATGATCAAGCCATATAAATGACAAACATATGCTGACTTAATAATTCGTTACAAGATAATGATCAGGCCATATAAATGACAAACATATGCTGACTTAATTAATAATTCGTTACAAGAGAATGATCAGGCCATATAAATGACAAACATATGCTGACTTAATTAATAATTCGTTACAAGAGAATGATCAGGCCATATAAATGACAAACATATGCTGACTTAATAATTCGTTAGAAGAGAATGATCAGGCCATATAAATGACAAAAATATGCTGACTTAATTAATAATTCGTTACAAGAGAATGATCAGGCCATATACATGACAAACATATGCTGACATGATTTACGGACATCTTCTTATGTTGGTGCTATATAAGGACATCCTCTTATGCTAGTGAAACATACTGACATTTGCTAATGTTGCTGACACATAATGAAATCCTTTTATGTTGCTGACACATATGTGTTTCCTTTTTGTTCCTGATACATGAATATCCCTTATGTTGGTGAAACATATAGGCATCCCCTTATGTTGCTAAACATATGGACATCCCTTATGTTGGTGAAACATATAGGCATCCCCTTATGTTGCTGAAACATATGGACATCCCCGTATGTTGTTCAAACATATGGACATTCACTTATGTTGCTGAAACGTATGGACATCCCTTATGTTTCTGACACATGGGCATCGCTTATGTTGCTGAGCTATATGGACATCCCCTTATGTTGCTGTCATATATGTTTAAATAAATTGTGTTTTTGTTGCTTTAGTAAGCAAATATTGCTTATATTTAACCATTCCAACTGCCAGCTCAACAACAACAATGTTTGTGTGTGTCTGGCCATTATGCATGCGAGTGACTCACTTGTAAGGTCCTCATTCCCAAACACAAATCGTGTCTTCCTTCCCTACCAGATGCTCCAAATCGTTAGTTCGTGCCTAACTCTCCTGCCAGATGCTCAACATCTACAGTTCATCCCTAACTCTCCTGCCAGATCCTCAACATCTAAAGTTCATACCTACCTAACTCTCCTGCCAGATCCTCAACATCTAAAGTTCATACCTACCTAACTCTCCTGCCAGATCCTCAACATCTAAAGTTCATACCTACCTAACTCTCCTGCCAGATCCTCAACATCTAAAGTTCATCCCTAACTCTCCTGCCAGATCCTCAACATCTAAAGTTCATACCTACCTAACTCTCCTGCCAGATCCTCAACATCTAAAGTTCATCCCTAACTTTCCTATCAGATCCTCAACATCTAAAGTTCATCCCAAACTCTCCTGCCAGATCCTCAACATCTAAAGTTCATACCTACCTAACTCTCCTGCCAGATCCTCAACATCTAAAGTTCATACCTACCTAACTCTCCTGCCAGATCCTCAACATCTACAGTTCATCCATAACTTTCCTATCAGATCCTCAACATCTACAGTTCATTCCTAACTTTCCTATCAGATCCTCAACATCTACAGTTCATACCTAACTTTCCTATCAGATCCTCAACATCTACAGTTCATACCTAACTTTCCTATCAGATCCTCAACATCTAAAGTTCATACCTAACTTTCCTACAAGATTCTCAACATCTAAAGTTCATACTTAAGTCTCCTGCCAGATCCTCAATATCTGTAGATCGTTCCTAACTCTCATACCAGATCTTCAACATATATCAATCGCTTCTGCATAATAATTTGCAGTCCAACACAATCTATATAATTCGTGCCTGGCTCTCCTGATCAACAATTATGTTTAAGTCATAAATATTGTAAACCATTCTAAGCTGAAGACTTAGAAAAGTAGGATTATAATACATCACATTTCATCGACTAATTATACCACACATGCGCTTCTATGAAACATAATATTGGGGCAGATTAACATAAATATTTAAGATACAGGCATGTTTTTGTTAACATAATTCTTGACATAAACAGCAGTTTCTATTACATGACATCGAAACTGGAGTCGGAAGATTCATAAAGAGATACCTGGCATCAATAAGGCGAGGATGTTCCAGTACAAACTTCAAATATACATCATCATCATCATCATCATCATCAGGTGGCATACCTGCTGGCGTAGAGGGTCATGGCTCTCCACAGCTCTCTGTCCACAGTATTATGTATCAAGGTCGTTGTTGCTTCCTTGCCGTGCCAGTTTGTCAAACTGTCTATTATTTTCTCACGTTGTCGCCCTCTATCTCTGTTGCCTTCAATTTTGCCTGTTGTGACTATGTTCTCTAACCCTGCCTGTCTCATGAAGTGGCCAAAAACAGAAGATTGTCTTTTTCTTATATTGTTGATTAAGGTCCTTTTCGCATTTGACTCTTTCAACACATCTACATTAGATTTATTGTTTTATTAGATAAATATACATATATCTTCATTACTCGTGATTCTTTGGGGTTCTCTCTACTTCACCTCACCCCTATTCATTCCCACGATCCATTCCTCCCCCTTCCCTGCACATAACACAATTGTTATTTTGAATATTGAGCAAAATGTGTTACACGTTTATTTTAGAAATAGTAAGTGGTTGTACGAAGTAAGATATGAGAACGGCATTCTGAACACATATACTAACAAGCACTATGGCTAAATTTTATGTAGAGCGCTTCTCTGACGTGTAAGGTACTAAGTTCAAATATGACCGCATTCAACTGTGTGTCCGAACCGCTCAAATAGTAACTGCAAGCTAATGAACATACGTATATTGCTGGAAAATAATACAAATAAATTGATTGAATAATGTTAGATTGACTTATTCGCTACGTCCTGAATAGGGTATGCTATAAATTAACAACTTAAAAAAATACATAAATATATTTACAGAAATATGTAAATAATATTAGACCACGTAATTACCAAAGATAATGTGTCCAAAATAAGATATAGGCAACTGAGATGTGGGTTTTAAGAATAATGATGAAAATTCTATGGACAGACAAGAAAACTAATGTAGATGTCCTCAGATATGCTGGGGAAAAGTGACAAATAATAACAAACAGAAGCAGACAATCAAGATTTTTAGGGAGTGTGATAAGAAAAGTAAAACCTGAGCATTTAGTACCTACCACAATGATCAAGGGGAGAATAAACAGAGGAAAACAATGAGAGAAATTTATGGATGGGTTGTCACTGTTGCTGCCAATAAAATCACCAACTGAATTTATTAACAGCACAACAGGCAGAGTTGTGAAGAATCATGATCGCCTACGCCCCTCGGCACGACATTTAATGACTGAATTACCAAAGGTACTGACGATGATGAAGATAATGATAAACCCCATAATATGTGAGCAAGTAGCTCTTGAGAGTAATTTTCCTTTATGACAGAAGTGCATGTTTTCTTGAGTTGACTAACAGAAGTAATATCTGGACTTGTATAAGGCCTCTCTCAAAGGCATGGTTGTGTTAGTGAGTTTATGGATACTTGTTTAGTCCCCAAACGGAGACATTGCAGTTTGTCAGTATCCACATATCACCAGTTCCTGCTAGGAGCACAACACACAATTCCTGATATATCCAACTTGTTCATCATATGTCAGATTCTGTGAGATATTTTGATATTTATCCACAATGGTGGTACATCATCATTTACCGCCTCATAGGACTCTGTCAGAAAAGGACACGGGGTGCAATAACCGATGGCATGCTTCAGTTCCTTGTCTTTTGGAATCATTTGATAGAAAGTGGTGTAAGTAAGAATAGATACAAAACGTGAAGTAACAATTATGATTGTTTTTCCACTGATGACAGGTTTACAGCATGTCCCTTATGTCTCTATAAGAAGCCTAAAGAAAAGAGCAATCACATTATTTTCTGATATATCAAAACTAGCCTCGATTGCCACATGAGTGATTATCACTGGAATAAACAACCGATTGTATAATTCAAGATTATGTACACAATTCCATTTATTGAAATTTGTATGACACACAACAGATGTTCTTACCCGGATTATTCTTTTTCTTCTTTGCGAACACCAGGTATTGCATGCGATTAGCTATTACGTGCGCATGCGGTTTGCGACTGTAGGTCTCACCAATGGCTCACTAGACAAACCAATCATGTAATAGAAAACCTTAGATGACATGCCTTTATGGGCCATATTGAGGTTATCTTCTTATTGCAGCTTCATGGCACGTCATCTATACAATCTCGTAGTCGTAACCTTTGATAACAGTTACCATGTTGTTCCGACAGACCGACGTTGCGCTTGAACTAGTTACGGGCACGGCCAGGGTGGGTGAAACAACAAAGAAACCTGCCGCAAGGACCAGAGTTATGCCCTGATGTCGACTTCTGTTTTAGCGACATTACACTCGAAACACCATCGAGTCGAATGGATGCTGTAACAGAGGGCGGAGCACTTATGGAAATGTCCCACGAGGCCAGTTTCTAATCAAGAATCTAGCTATTACATCAAATGTTCAGTGGGGAGGTTTCTCCGAGATTTTTTTCATACCACTCAGGCTTCAGCATTCGGCATGTTGCAATGCCTATTGAAGGAGCCTTCTACTCAAAGTGAGTAAATGCCACAGGACGAAATAATAGCTTTATTGGTCACCCATTCTGTGTCTTTCCTCCATCGAGGCGCGTCGCAGCCAGCGAGGTATTTCTCGTGTGGGAAGACAGTTCCATTACCAATCTTTGTGCCCCTAGTCCCAGACCTAATTTCGTCTGTATAATAGCCATGTTGGGTAACGGCGACAGTCAAATTAGACTCAGGGTTCCTAGACGAGCTGCTGTGCCAAACACGTCATGTATCTGGGACTAAACGTGCATTCCTCACTCACTCGTCTCGGCCGCTTGTGATGGCCTTCCAATCCATCGCCATTCCGGCTGTGAATTTCGACTCTTCGCCATTATGCATATCACCAAAAGACGTGGATAGGTTACGACTATATTAGATGAGGAGTTTCGCATTGGGCCCTTGGTTACTGAACCCATTTCTCTCTGTGTGAGCCGTGTTGGACAAAGGCGACAGTCAATTTGGGCTAGGTTTGTGGTGTCCTCAATGACAAGGAATTGCTCCCTCCTCTACATTGCCCATAACGTTGTCCAGAGTCCGAGTCCCAACACTGCTTAGGTCAGAAATTTGTACAATGTGCCCTCCCACATTTGTTCAATGCTTGTCCTGTATGCAATGGCGGAGCTGTGTTAAAAACATTTTTTCAGACCAAGAAGTGAATGTTCAAGTCGCCGTATCCAATACATGACTCTTACTTTTAATGCGGTGAATTGTGGTGAGACGTGAGCTTCTATGTGTTCTCGAGCATGAACATCACTTCCGCCATTCGGTCAGTTGCTGGACAATTGTAGCTTCGTTGCCACTATATCGATTCATATACACAATGCTGCCCTCAAGCGCGCGTTGTCGTCTCTAAATGTAATTTGTACTCGTAGGATTACCATGTCCTAGTGGGATCTACCCACATCGGGACTTTGACATCGGCTATCCCTCCAATGTGTCTGCATTTTTGGCTGACCGAGGCGGCGTGCACGTGTTACAGTGCTGCTGTGTGTGTTGGCTAGTGGTCTGGGAGTTATTGCTTGTCTCTTTGCGGGCAATTCTTAATCCTCTACAGCCTTTACATCCACGGAGACGAGCCTAATCGTGTTGGTTAGAAAGACAGCAAGGGCAGCTGTCTTTATGTTTTCAGGGTACAACACGGGAAATACTTTTATGATCTTGGTAATCTTTTAACCCTGAGTCAACCAAGAGCAATGCGTTACCTTGTGCACCCCACCTAGAAAGATAAAGTTTGTATAACTAACACTGGTATATACCATGCATATTTGTACTACAGGCTAACAAAAACATCGTGGATGTCAATAATTACGTCACCTGTTAAAGAGGTGGAGTTATGATATTTTTTTCTGTCGAGGGAAGGGGGGGGGGACATTGGTAAACGTTAACGTCAGCAGTACACTATATTTGTAGATACGTTAAATTGTTTGAATTTGATAACTTTTTTTAAAAAATATGTGAAAAAGAACATGTAGATGATTCGTACATTTTCTGCTTAACTTTTTATGTTTACAATGGGATGAGGTTGACGGGGGAGGGGGGGGGGAGAAGATAATAAAATTGTGTTTAGAATAACTAAGCAGGGCTTCTCTTAATTCTGGAAAGTTGTTGCTATGGATGGAGATGGTCAATAATTGGCAAAAAGCTGTCAGAGTGTATGGACAGCCACAAATGACACTTTACATTATAATGAAATAATGTGGAAACAACACTGAAGTAATGCATTAGATGAAAGCAGCAGAGATGAGGTTGATTGCATAAATGACTAAAAAGAATGTCTTGAACAGGCAAGAAGTGTGGCGACGATATCTTTAAGGAAGTTTTGTCATAGAAGAGAATGTATTCTTCAGATCAGGAAAAGACAGTCCACATTGTTTAGACCAATAGTAGGAAAAATATGGATCACGGGCAAACTCCGATACACTAAGTAATTTTTGCTGCACGGTCAAGCTGAATTAAAAAAAAGTATTAAATGCGCCCTGGTACAGGTCCCTGAAAATACTAACTCATAATCCAATAAATGTTTATTAAATGACCTTAAGACATATCTGAAAAGTAAAATTGGAGCAATCAATGATGACAAATTGGGAAACTGAAGAGGCAGGGGAAGAATAAGTCAAATTAGACTCAGGGTTCTTAATGTTTGAGAAGTTGCTGGGCAGATTTTCATTGTGGTATAGATCAACACCAATATCATAAATACACGAGGCAGAAGACTGTTGACGTATTCATTCAATTCATGACAGCCGGGAATACAACGAACAGGAACGACAGATGAATGTAATTTTGTTATTCGTAGTGAAACAACACCATTATATATCAAGAGACATATTCTTTCCTGAAAGTTGTCTGCGTCGTGGATACTCTGAACACCTCTCTGTCCGGGGCAAGCAGGTCTACATTAGCCAGAGACATGTGCATACGTGCTTCAATGTCGCTGGTCCATCTTAGGCGTCCTCTTCTTCTGTGGCCTGCCACTCCTCCCTGTAGATTCATCCGTTCGATACCGTCATGTCGCATTGTGTTCTACATACTGTAGTTTCCTTCTTATGGTGGTATTTAGAAGCCTCCCTTCATTTAGTTTAAGTAGTTTCACAATGTCAATGTTCTTCTTTTTCTCTGTTAATGATATTCGTAGGGTCTTTCTGTAGCACATAATTCCAAATGAATTATTTCTTTTGGATATTGTCTTGTTTAAAGTCCATTTCTGTGATCAATATATTGCCACTGGGAAAAAAGCATGATCTTAAAAGTGTTACTTTAGTGTCGTTTTACTACTTTGCCACAACTTTCTCATTTGTCTTAATTTGATTGTGGCAAATACGAGTCTTCTTCTAATCTCAACTGAACAATCTTTGGAAATGTTTATATTTACTCCCAGATATTCCAATTTGTTTACACATACTAATTTTATATTGTCTATGTTGATTATTGGTTTGATCTTTGTTTTGACTGTTGTCATAATTTTTATTTTCTATTCGTTTAGATATAGATTCTGGATCTGAAAATATGTCTTTGTTGTTGTGATTAGATGTTTCAGTCTCTCTGGATGTGTAGTAAGGAGTACTTTGTCACCCGCATCTTATTTCTGGAGTCCTGTACCCGCCAACAAAACCATTATTAGTGTTAATTATATTTCTCCCATCTTTCTCTCACTCTGTCTCCATCTGTGTGTAATTTTCCCTCTCTCCAATTTCTTAAGAAAGAGAGAAAAGAGACCAAACATGCACCACTCTGTTGAGTAAATAAAGATGGGTGAAGAATAACACCGTGAGACACACCTGACAAGTTCAGGTAATGTACATGTGATACAGTTTATCAACAGATCTATATTAGTATAGTTTGTCCAGAATACATAATCGATATATTTCTTTCTATGTCTATTCATTCTTCTTTCTATGTCAATGTTTCTGTCTTTTCATGTGTATCTATCTGTTTCTCCAAGTCTTTTGTTATGTCTTTCTATGTCTATCTATCTTCTGTCTTTCCATGTCTTTCGTTCTTTCTGTCTATCTTTTGTATGTTTCATATATGTATTTCTTCTGCTTTCGTTCTCAAACACCTGCAGATTAGCAAGATGTAGTCCAGAAAGCGGACATCACTGTGTTATGGTTTACAGTTTAACTGCGATATATGCGTTTTAAAGCCTGACACGTCTGACTTTAGCATTATTTCGTGGTCACGTTGACTCTGTTTGTTGTTCATCACGAGTGATGACAACCATTTGTTGTATCTACTTGTGAAATTCAATTAGAGTTATGCCCTTGACTATGAGTTCATAGATGACTCATAAGCCCTATTCGCGCCGTAAATGTATTTGTCATTTCGGGCATGGGGTTACCACTATAGATAGTCATTTTTTATCTACATGTGACAATCTAATTACTCTTTACAGTTGAGCCGCTGCATTTATCCTCTTTGTCACAAACTGTTACCATTTATGACTGTAGAGAGGATGAGAAAATGACTTGTACTGGAGACATGGATTTAAGTGAGGAGGAGTTGTGCAAAACGTTGATCCCGCTCAATTGATGCACCTCATTTGTTATCATTAGCAAGACTGTGGACAGAGAGCTGTGGATAGCCATGACCGCCTACGCTAGCCGGCATGGCACCTGATTATGATGAGCAGGACTAATCGAGACGACTGGAAATGAAGATATGCTGACCATAGTTTTCTACAACGTGTATTACTTTCTTCTATGCGGTCCACATCACGTTGCTGAAAATCGTGTTTGTATATTGTGTGCCGATAGATTATCGTATCTCATACGCGTTTAGTCGATGAAAATAAGATTATACGTGTATTTAGTTGGGGGAAAAAAACCTGTTATGATTTTAGCTACAGTCTCAACATAACATCACCATCTTTTTGACATCCCAACTGGTTGTCAGCCGTATGTGGACCATGAACATGTCTCCACTAGGTGGAGTGTTCACACGATACGCTGCATGGATCACTACATAATGTACAGCTCAGAAATGTTGATATTTTAACTAAATTGGGACAACACGTAAGCTTCACTTTATTCTATAGAATCACTCCATATAATCTAAAACAAATACATCCACAGTTGACAGCAACATTTTTATCTGCTCTTGAGAATACTTGTGATGTTACAAACATACTATGATAATAACACAAACTGTGGAAACTCAGTAGACTACGCGACACAAATATGAAAACAACATAGAGCCATGTAGCATGTTGACGTGACAAGGAGCACATTCCTCTTTGACCCTATATGGATAGGATATCGAGCTCCTATATCATCCTATATCCTCTTTAGTCGTCTCTTATAACATGTATGGAAAGTAAATAGTGTTAGTATTGTTTGCTCTCCTTTAGATGCGTCAACACAATGGCGAGAATATGTATTTATATTTCCATCCGTATTTCTCTATCGGCTTATCTTCCTGCTGTCTATGTCCGTTTTTCTCTCGTGATTTATGTTTCTATTTATCTTTCATGAAAATCGTCACATGTGACATGTATTGTCTAAGAAAAGTGACAATGATTATTAAACTAGATAAAATACAAAATGAAGTAATTAGGAAAAGAGTAGGCATAATAACCTTTCTTAAAAGAGTAAGTATAATAACCATTAGTGGTAGCCTAGTTGATAGTGAGCTTGATTACTCTCACCAGGTTCCAGTGTGCCATGTTCGAAATCACGACCGAACACATACAAATCCGGGTTGCGATTTCTCGCTTGAAGAAACTGGCCACCACACAAAATAGTTGTGGCTTAGTAGAGTTATCTTCATTCCTGACGGCAGTTTGCTGCCACGTTACATACTAGGTATAATACCATGTTTATTTCACATACCAACAGAGCGCAAGTAAATTGCCTCCGTCACATTATGAGAATGAAGTCACATTAAATATCATGGCATATAATAAAAGAATATCTGGAAATAAAGTCAAAGGTAGACCACAAAAACGGTGAAGAATATATGGGCATAAGTCAAATGTAGACCACGAAAACGGTGAAGAATATATGGACATAAAATCAAAGGTAGACCACGAAAACGGTGAAGAATATATGGACATAAAGTCAAAGGTAGACCACGAAATCGATGGATAAAAAACATCAAGATAACCGTGAAGAAACATGAAATTGACACAACCATGCGACACATCTGGTTTTGGATTGAACATTTTGGCTCCCACCACTACGCTTGACGGCAAGTGTATATAATATAAACCATCGTCCACAGTGGGAAGAACAATAGATAAACAGTAAGTAAGAATGTCTTTCGTTTTATTTTTCTGTCTTTATCGATGTGTCTCTTACGGCGGATTGTTTTACCTTTAACCGTGTTTCTCTCTTGGTTTATCTTTTTGTTTATGGTCGTGTGTCTTTCTCATCCTATCTTTCTGTCTCTGTTCGTATATTTCTCTCAGGTTATCGTTCTGTCTCTGTTCATTAGCGGTCATGTGGATCAAATGAGGGACATATCGCTGTTCTATGTGAAATGGAGGGGAAGGGAACATGGTTTCATGAAAATAAAAATGACAATTATGAAGACCACATTATCGCCTGGGGTGGGGGGGAATAAAAAAGGCAACTATTATAACCCACGTCCTAATGTATTCATCTGATTTTATATCCTTTTTGTGCAATGTATTAGCATACGTTACTGCTTTTCGTATATCACCAGGCTCGATAGATTACGAAATGAAGACATCAGGGAACGAATAGGTATAACACCCTGCACAGAGCACACAGAAAGGCAGTAGATCAAGTGGTGTGGCCACATTATGAGAGTGCATCACAACAAGTTACCCTTACAGGCATATAACCAAATGAGATCAGGTTACAACAACAGATGATGGCCACGAAAAATATGGGTTGGGAACGTCAGGGACATCTTGAACAAACTCGGTCATAGCACAGCAGAGGCGACACATCTGGCATTGGAACACAAGCTCGAGCTCAATCACCGATACGATTAACGACAAAAGTAGATAACAAAACACCTGGGAAAAGATAAGAAGACAATAGACTATTTTTTTAATTCATAAATACAAATACACTGTGAAGTCAAACAGTAACACAGCTATGAGATAAATCGTTAGTATTAAAATCGTATTTAGTATTTGTCATTTATGCAAAATTGTTCCATTCGACAGATTGGCTGCATTAAATCGCCTATTTGAAAACTTGGATTCGATCTACTTTTTCTAGATACAATTTCAACTGTTTATGGCCAAATTGTTGTAAAATAAAAATGCTGACTTTTGCCTATACAATCACCAGTATGGCAACCCTGGTCCTTGCGGCTGCGTCACCCTATCCCTGAAAATGACAAATATATATATATATATATATATATATATATATATATATATATATATATATATATATATATATATATATATATATATATATATAAAGTATTGTTCATGCTTTATATTTGACTTTTGCAATCGTTTTGCAATGGCAAAATATTTGAACAATTTGTGCCACTTTCCCTGATGCCTACAAAAAAATGTCGTTTACTTTCTCTACATGTTACCATTTTCTATAAATTTTACCACTTTCTTTACATGTTACCATTTTCTCTACATGTTACCTTTTTCTCTACAGTTTATCTCTTTCTCTAAATGTTACCTTATTCTCTACAGTTTATCACTTTCTCTACATGTTGCCACTTTCTCTACATGTTATCATTTTCTCTACAGCTTACAACATTTTCTACATGTTAACACGTTCTCTACACTTTAGCACTTTCTCTACATGTTACCATTTTCTATAAATTTTACCACTTTCTTTAAATGCTACCATTTTCTCTACATGTTACCTTTTTCTCTAAAGTTTATCACTTTCTGTACATGTTACCACTTTCTCTACATGTTAACATTCTCTCTACAAGTTACTGCTTTCTCTACAAGTTACCTTTTTGTCTACAGGTTAAAATTTTCTCTACATGTTTCCACTTTCTCTACATGTTACCATTTTTTCTACATGTTACCTTTTTCTCTACAGTTTATTACTTCCTATACATGTTATCATTTTCTCTACAGCTTACAACTTTTACTACATGTTAACACGTTCTCTACAGTTTAGCACTTTCTCTACATGTAACCACTTTCTTTAAATGCTACCATTTTCTCTACATGTTACCATTTTCTCTACATGTTACCTTTTTCTCTACAGAGTATCACTTTCTCTACATGTTGCCACTTTCTATACATGTTGCAACTTTCTCTACATGTTGCCACTTTCTCTACATGCTAACATTTTTTCTACATGTTACCACTTTCTCTACATGTCATCACTTTCTCTACATGTTGCCATTTTCTATGCATGTTACCACTTTCTCTACATGTAACTACTTTCTCTACAAGGTATCACTTTCTCTAAATGTGAGAACCTTGATGTGGCCCTCTAAGACGTAACTGTTGCTCACTTTCAAACTGGTGTTCGGTGCACTCACTCAAAGTCTCGGTGGACCATAATTCCCACGTTAAGAACCAATGTTCTAACCAAGTGGTTCTTCAGTGTGGGCCTGTTACCCCTTCCAGGGTCACACCATTTTGTAGATCGGTTACAAAGAAATAATCTAGAAATTGAAGTGTCAATGATTCATCTAGGACCCACAGAACAGTTAATATTTCGAATGCATTGGACGACATCTAATAATATATTTGTGGTAATCATAGTGAAGAAAGTTGGGATGTTTTTTTCTAAATATGTCAGTGATATCATTGTGTACTGTACGTAGTGAACATCATTATGTACTGTACGGTGTGAACATCATTATGTACTGTACAGTGTGATTATTGATCTCCAAAACATTATAACTGCAGTGCTATGTATTAAATATGCTGCTGACTCTGCCGTGCCACGATGTTTCAATATTTCAGTATGGTCTGTCTTTGCCAACCTCTGTATCTGTTTTCCTCATTTTTATCTGTTTTTACGTTGTACTCCAAACCTCATCTTCTCATAATTTGGCCAATAAATGTGTAGTGGTCTTTTCTGATGTGGATACACAACTTAATGTTGGTAGCAATCTCCCTAAGAGCATCTACGATAGTTTTTGTAGCTGTCCATGTGACTTTTGGCATTCTTCAAAAAATTCACATCTGTGTGGCCTCAGTTTGTCAACATTGTTTTTATTTGTTGTTCAATGATTCTCTACCATATGACAGAAGTTGCTCTATGTAGTTTTGAATGGTTCTTTTCCTTACTTTTATTGCTAAAGATATATTGCACATGATGCTTTTCATTCTGTGATAAGCTTCCCAATTGTTACCATAAACATACGTCCGAGGGGGGGGGGGGGAAGGGGGCACGGATAATACAGGTTACGAACCACCGATGTGCAGTTCTAGTCACGTAACACTGCTCTATCTAGTCCATGCACACTGAAAGAATAAATTTCTCACAATATGTAACTGCAAGAAAGCTGTAATAATTATATGCTTCTTTTAATGCGATCAATACAAATGTTCAAGAATCTCTGAATGTTTTCATTCACAAAGCACTATTCTATTATGTAACTCATTCAATCATGAAACCCAGCTAGCAGGTCACGCGGGGCCACTGTCCGGTCGACTCACCGACGCCGGTCTGCCGCGAAAATTTTAAAGCTCTGTAATGTGACCTCATCATGTTGACGTGTGATTTTCAAATATCTTCCTGCAAACTGTTGCCACTCATATGCATTTTTTCACAAAATCTGAACGTTTTCACTGACCTCAAGGAATCTAGAAATCTTCCCGAAATGTTAATATTTTATTCTAATCATTTTCTTCTTTTTTCCTCTGTGTTCATTCTTAAACTGATGCAGATTAGCAGGATGTGGGCCAGAGAGCGTAATGTTCTGCGTCATGGTTTACAGTTTTGTTGAGGTACCTGCACCTTTGGGCCTGGACCATCCGATTTCAGCACGGCTTCTTGGTTGATTTGACGTTTAATGAGACGGGACACCAAAATCTACCTCCCAAAATCTCATTTTTATTCTCATTCATATTTTACTTCGTGTGTGGCAGTTAACAGTGCTGGCATTTGCTCCTCCTCTCGGACCCTACAACACACATCCACTAGTATTTTTTATTAATGAGAATTAGTCTTTCAAGAATTTGATGTAGTGTCACTATTTATCGGAGATTTATGTAACCGAATAAGGAAGAAGAAAAGAAAGAGGATTTGATGACAGTAGTAGATTAGAGAATATGTTAAAAATTCTTTAAATGTAAAGATTCATCTTCCAAAAAAAAAGATAGATTCTACAAGAAATTGTTTCATTTCTATAGATTTATAAGCCCAACACTAACTATATATCTTCCTCAACTAGGATATACCCTGTTGTCCGCAACGATTGTTCTTAGTTATCAGTTTTTCTTAAGAGATTTTTTTTCGTTTGAAATTGTTCATTCCAAATAATTTTACATTACTAACAAAGTTTCTGAAATTTAACAAGTTAACCTGCGGATAAAGGTTAATTGCTATTAAATTCAAAGGAGTCTTTATAAAACATGACTAGTCGTGCGCCAATAAACTTACGATGTGCTACATGCTGAATTGAGAATGACAACAATCAGTTAACGTTTGAAGAATATTTGCATGTGAAATTGCCCTTCCAATTGGAATATGTGGAAATTGTATTTACATCCGCCATGTTGATAGTTTATAGGCTTATATGACTACACCATCAATGTTACAGTCTGATGATAGATAAATAGCTGGTTGCAATATGCATGCTGTATATGGTTAATAGGTAACTAGATGAATAAACCGTCCATTTAGATAATACGTGACTGGAGGGATATAACGTCCATGCTACAATTAGATAATAGGTGACTGTATGTATGGTACCTCCAAGAAACATGTTTCGCGATAAGTAAAATAATTGATAACATTTACATGGCACAGTTGTATGGTAAGTAACGTGATGGTTGCTGATTCTATGATACAGATGTATGCTAGTAAACAAGATGGTTGCATCGTGAATTCTAAAGATTGCTGATCCGTTTACTAAATTGCTGCATCCTCGACGCTACAGTTGAATGACAGGTAATATCTATATGGCTGCAGCCTGCCTCAATGATATAGATAGTTGAAAGGTAACTAGATTGGTGCAAGCTCCTAGCTACAGATAGTGATATGTAACTAAATGGTTGCAATTGCAATGCTATATATGAGGATATGTTGAGTAAATAGTTATATCATACATGCAACGATTGGATGATAGGCAATTGGATCATTGGAATATTAATGCTAGAGTTAATGCTATGTAAATACATGGTTGCAACCTTAGTGCAACCTCAGAAATGTTGAGTAAATAGTTATATCATACATAAAGCGAATGGTGATAGGCATTTGGATCATTGGAATATTAATGCTAGAGTTAATGCTATGTAAATAGATGGTTGCAACCTTAGTTCTACATCTGGTTGCAATGTGTGAGAGATGAACAGACACTATCAACATATGATAACAGATTGTAGCAATAACCGTAGTATGCGACTAAATAAACTGTAATACCCGTCATATCTCATGTAGGATAACATCATTTATAGTCAATGAAACCTACTAATTTCGAATATATGATACGACTATACATTGTTCTTGCGAATGTCACTCAATAAAGCGTCATTTTATGAATATTTATTCTTCTAAAAGTCAGATGCTATAACCTAGCAAGTACGTTTATATGTAAGGCAGTACACACCAGGAAACACATGAGAGCTTCGCGCTAGCCAAAAAGAATACATGATTTTTGGACGGAACGTTCGATAAATCGAATATTATGATTTTTCAGTTATAATGACACTACAACAGCGTTACTAACTGTAAAAAAGATGTGTTTTTTAAATGCATTTGCGAAGAATTATTTTCACCACTTGGTGCCAGCCTCGTGATTGATTATTTTGTGTTAATATAAATTCTTTTCGCTATCATCCCAAGAAGAAAGTCCATATTGTTAAATCACATTACGAGAGAACAGTAACACTCTTAAAACGCATCACAAGAAGAACAGAACAATTCATATTCTTTGAACACATCGCGAGAAGAACGGTCATCACTATTTCGAGCACATCATGCAAAGAATACTCACACTCTAGAACATATCACGAGAAGAATACTCACACTCTAATATAAACCACGACAATTATGTCCATACTCTTAGAGCATACTCAATCAATCAATTAATCAAGTGTCATGCCGACTGGCGTAGGCGATCATATTTGTCCACGACTATCTGTCTCTTGTGTTGTCAGTACGCTCGGTTGGTGATCTTCTACCGTGCCACGATACAAGCACATCTAGTAACTTTTCTCTTTGTCGTCCCCTATCTTTTCTCCCTTTGATCTTTCCAGTGGTTATTAAGTGTTCAAGCTGTGTTCTTCTCAGCACATGCCCTAGAAATCTTGACTGTCTGCCCCTAATGTTTGATATGATTGATATTTTTACGCCAGCATCAATGAGAACCTCTGCATTAGTTTTCTTGGCTGTCCATGGTATTTTCATTATTCTTCTCAGAAACCAGATTTCTGTAGCCTCTAATTCACTTTGAATTTTCTTGTTTACAGTTCATATTTCACATCAAAAAAAAAGAATTGGTTCAATATACCATCTCAGCACTAGAATTTGGGTCTGCATTGATAGACTTCCATTGCAAAAAATGGTTCTCATATTTTGGAATGCTGATTTGACTTGTGCTGTTCGGCTCTTTATCTCACTTGAGCATCTACCTTCTGATGTTAACAGGGTGCCAAGATATTTCACTTTTTCAGCTTGTGCTAATTTTGTGTCATTAATTATTATGTTGCATCTTGGTGGTGTATGTCTCTTTGATACCACCATTATTTCTGTTTTCTTTTTGCTTAAACTAAGGCCTTTGTTTTCACTTTCCTTCACTACTTTATCTAATAGGACTTGTAGTTCTTGTTTGCTTCCTGCGATCAGTACTGTGTTAGCAGTGTAGAGCATACAATGAAGAGTTAAATAGAAGTAAATCGTGACAACAGAAAAGTAAAGAGCAAAATCCGTAAACTTCGTTCACAAAAAAAAAAGAAAGCTGGACGATTTGCTATTATGGCATAGGAGAATTTAAATGTATGAAATCATTAGATATTTTAAGAATCAATGAGATTTTAAGAAGAAACTCATCACTGAACCAGACAGCAAAAGAAAAACAATGCCAATTTTATTTCAACTTTGTGTTTTTGGACATACCTGAGTTATGTAACATGTCTTACCCTTTCATGAAGCTCTCGTAGTGACATTTCTGAATTATTTTTACAAAATTGTGATCATATGATTTAATTACATCCATATTTTTGATGCATAGTTTTCCAACAAAATTAGTTTTTTCCAAAATTGTGTTAACGCAATGTCATGTCAATCATGCGATTACGTCTCTGTTGAGCTTCTTCGTAGCGAGCAAATAATTTCATTAAAGCTTAAAAACAAAGCACTCTGGACATCATTTTGTAAAGGTCAAGTCCGTACATACAAATTGTAGTAGGTTCAACAACCCTTCCCCCCCCCCGCCAGAAGAAATCAAAATATAACATATAGTACTGGAAATGTAGCCAAGAGGCTGGTCAATTTCCTTAACGCTGGTCAACTTCCCTCACTCCCTTAACACTGGTAAACTTCCCTCACTCCCTTAACGCTGGTCAACTTTCTTCACTCCCTTAATGCTGGTCAACTTCCCTCACTCCCTTAACGCTGGTCAACTTCCCTCACTCCCTTAACGCTGGTAAACTTTCGTCACTCCCTTAATGCTGGTCAACTTCCCTCACTCCCTTAACGCTGGTCAACTTCCCTCACTCCCTTAACGCTGGTAAACTTTCGTCACTCCCTTAATGCTGGTCAACTTCCATTATTACCCTAACGCTGTTCCAGAACAAAATAAATATAATGAAAATGATGGATTTCAACACCGCATGAGCGATTGCCATAACAGCTATAAAGCCAGAGGCAGACCAAGTAAAAGATGGATCACAGAAATCAAAGAAACCACTGGAACAAGCTTACAAACAGCACAAAAGGAGCTCTTCCACAGAGAACTCTTCTACCTCTGACGCCGCAAGGCAAACAATGAATACAGCGTATAGGTATATATAGATAGATGGGTGATTGGCGTTATTTATTAAGGTAGCCCCCCCCCTCCCAACAAACCCTCTCCTGTCACTGATATACTTGCTACATGACAAACCCTCTCATGGGTATTGCCTCAACATCTCACATTAGCCTTGTCAGAACACAAGATCGCAACTCATGCGTAACGACCCCATTAGGGGTCACAGCGTGTTTTCTGTGCGGTAGTCGAGATAAAGATACGATTCAGCTAAGTAAAGATACGATTCAGTTTTATATTTGTTATTACACATTTTAACTCATTTAACTTGCCTATACCATCACTATATCTTCTTCTCTACTGTTACCTGCCTATACCATCACTATATCTCACTTTCTCTCTGCTGTTACCTGCCTATACCATCACTATATCTCACTCTTTCTCTCTGCTGTTACCTGCCTATACCATCACTATATCTCACTCTTTCTCTCTGCTGTTACCTGCCTATACCATCACTATATCTCACTCTTTCTCTCTGCTGTTACCTGCCTATACCATCACTATATCTCACTCTTTCTCTCTGCTGTTACCTGCCTATACCATCACTATATCTCACTCTTTCTCTCTGCTGTTACCTGCCCATACCATCACTATATCTTACTTTTTCTCTCTGCTGTTACTTGCCTATCATCATCATCATCAGGTGCCATGCCGTGTGGCGTAGGCGGTCATGACTCTCCACAGCTCTCTGTCCACAGTATTATGTATCAAAGTCGTTGTTGTTTCTTTGCCGTGCCAGGTTGTCAAACTGTCTAATATTTTATCACGTTGTCGCCCTCTGTCTCTGGTACCTTCAATCTTGCCTGTTGTGATTATGTTCTCTAAACCTGCCTGTCTCATGAAGTGGCAAAAAAAAGAAGATTGCCTTTTTCTTATATTGTTGATTATGGTCCGTTTCGCATTTAACTCTTTTAACACCTCTACATCAGTTTTTCTGGCAGTCCATGGTATTCTCAGCATTCTTCTGTAGAACCACATCTATGTTGCCTCCAATCTCCCATTTTCCAGTTTGTTTATTGTCCAAGACTCGCACCCATATTTTAGTATAGGGGTTATATAGCACTGCAGAACTCTTTCTCACCTCTAATGACAAGGTCATATTACACAGTATATTTTTCATTTTTCTGAATGTTGTTTTTGCCTGTCCTATTCTGCATCTTATTTCTGTTGAACGTCTTCCATCTGCTGTAATATTTGTACCTAGATATTTGAATTGGTGGACCTGTTTTAATACTATATCATTCACTATGATCTTGCAAGGTGTGTTATTTTCTTTCTTTGAAATAACCATTACTTCTGTTTTCTTGATAATACCATCACTATATCTTATTCTTATGATCTGCTGTTATCCCCACCCCTCCCCTGCTCGTATGCCCTTCTTGTCTTCGCTATGAAACGCTTCACTGCACTATAAACCTTTTCCTTCTACTGTTTGACTATATCGTCTCCGTTGCTTTTCCTTTCACTCTCTATTCCGTTCTTTCCTTATTTGCATCCTTTCACCTCTTTCTTTCTTTCTCATCTGATCTCTCTTACTATCTTCATTTTCTTGCATCTGATATCATAATTCTTTGTAATATGCATTTGTGTTGCTTGTTTAGTCGAAACGTAGCCTGCCCAGAATAAAGGAGCTTAGCTTGAAATGCGGTGTTGTTAGGAGCTCTACAGTGGGTCGAGAAGGATGGTCGTCAAATACATAGAACTGGCTATGTCAATAGTCTTGTAATGATGGATACACTCAATGTGAGTTCGTGGAACATACCGCTTGTCAAAAGTACCTCGGATCCTTAGTACGTATCTCCGTAACTTCTACCAATAATCCACATGGTTTATCTACATAGTGATTATGAAACTAATTATAACTTATTATCTCAGAACATCTTAACCAACATAAGGGAGATCTGCAAGTCTTACAAGTGGCACAGGGCATCTAACCAACATGCAACAATATAGTTCGAGAAAGTGATATGACTGTGTAGTTAATCTTGTCTTCCAGTAAAAACCCTCCAGCACTCAACATTACCGTCAGAATTAAAATGATCTGCGAGTTAAATCAGAGGGATGCCACACCTAACAAAATGCAACAATATACTTCAGAGTAGATGATATAATACAATGCAACAATATACTTCAGAGTAGATGATATAACACAATGCAACAATATACTTCAGAGTAGATGATATAATACAATGCAACAATATACTTCAGAGTAGACCTTATAACACAATGCAACAATATACTTCAGAGTAGATGATATAACACAATGCAACAATATACTTCAGAGTAGATGATATAATACAATGCAGCAGTATACTTCAAAGTATTATTATAAACTAATACAAAGCTAGTATTAAGGATATGTTTTCTGCTGTAAGATCAATCATAATAAAGCCTACAACACAACTTTACGGGTCATAGCAGACAAGAATAGTAACATATTAACTGAGAAGAATGACAGCCTGCACAGATTTAAAGAGTACTGTCCACATATATACACAGAAACAACTAAAATTATGACAACAAATAAATTACAATCTCAACCAAAAATAATAAATGAGACCTAGAACTAGAAAACGTATCTAAACGTATTTGGTTATTTGGGTACATGTATAAATAGTTCAGGAAACTGCGCATTAGAAATTAAGAGAAGGATGGCAATGGCGTTTCCGAAACTTGTCCAAATGAAAAATCTCTTGGAAGGTATCGGTAGCAAAGTAAAACTGTGTATGATCAGAACATGCGTATTTCCTGGAGGAATATACGGTTGTGCGGCTTGAACTATAAATAAAACAGTGGCAAACAAACTTACCGCTTTGAATTGAGATGCTGCATTAAAATTGTGCATATACCATAGAGACAAACAAATAAGACAAACAAAGAAGTATTACAATCATTAAATGTCAAAGAGGGCCGGCCCCTAAATATCATCATAACAAGACAGCAGAACTTTGATTTTGTCCTTTACAGAGACATAGACTTCGTCCGGCGCTGTGGCGAAGTGGTACTGAGCGCGCCTTTGACGGCCAAAGTACTGAGTTCGAACTCCGCAACTGGCATTTGAGCATCGGAAGATTCAGAAAGCAATATTAAACTACTGAACGTATTTATATTGCATAGAAAATAATTACAGCCAAAAAATGATGGGTCGATGGTTACGTCCTGAATAGGAAACGCTACCAATCTATTTTCAAAGAGACATAACAGCATGGAAAGACTAATTGCAGAAGGTACAGTATACGGCAGCAGAGGAAGAGGCCGTCCTGGAAGAGACAGGTCAACTCGCTCAAAATCGCGAGATGTTCAGGTCAATAAAGAAGACTACATTCTGAAAAGAATATGTCACACGATGATGATGAACAATATGTTCCATAGTAAATAATATAAAACAATACAATAGTATACTTCAGAGTAGATTATATAAAACAATGCAGCAATATACTTCAGAGTAGATTATATAAAACAATGCAGCAATATACTTCAGAGTAGATGATATAAAACAATGCAGCAATATACTTCAGAGTAGATGATATAAAACAATGCCGCAATATACTTCATAGTAGATGATATAAACAATACCGCAATATACTTCATAGTAGATGATATAAAACACTGCATCAATATACTTCAGAGTAGATGATATAAAACACTGCATCAATATACTTCATAGTAGATGATATAAAACACTGCAGCAATATACTTCAGAGTAGATGATATAAAACAATGCAGTAATATACTTCAAAGTAGATGATATACCTATTTATTGATGCATTTCTCACGTAAATGTAACTCTAACATTGATTTGTACAGTTATACGTCCGCATGTTGTATGGCATGTTGTTCTACACTGATTGTATAAATGCATTGCTTCTCTCCGTCTCTTACTTTTATTTTTCTTCAAGTATTCCTCATAGATGACCATGACAAGCAGTCCAAGGACATTGCAACTTTCATCTTTCTTTGACATACTGCTAGGTGGCGAGGAATGTCATGTGTACCATTACTGAGGATGTTTAACACAGCTTCCAGAAGAATAATCAACTAGTTAGCTCAGAAGAATAAGCTACACTTCTGGTAGACGGTGATGATCCTGGGGGAATGATCTTACAGGAATGTCTCCCTTCAGTGAAACCATACACCATTAAAGCCTTAAACAAATATATGCCCCTGAAATAACAGACATTATGCACGCTAGAGTGTTACATCAGTTACACGATTGAGCAGGACCTGTGATTTTGTTGAAAAAGATGTATGGTATGCCAGGAGGCACTTGCTCGCATGTAAAAAGATTACGTCAACATCATCTTCATACAGTGTACATCATTCATCATCTCCATTCATCATGATCTATCATCACGCACCACCATCATAATCATCTTTATCCGCATATACAACCTACTGAATCCATTTTTGTGTGTGTTCATTTTGTATTCAGGGCAGACTACATCGTCAACGTATTATTATGCCGAATAAATAAAATATAGACTCCCGCAATTGAACCGCTACAATTCGCTTAGCTTATAAGAAGATCTGATTCACAATTCTACACTGGGTATCTGTTCTGAACTCACAATAATTTACTTTCTCTTCTGCAAAGCGTTTTACCAATCAATAATGTTAGGAACGTCATGAAAATTTCCTGGAAATCAATACGGAGTAACAAGAATGAGAACATTCTGTACATTTTATTTAATAATCTTCAAGATGTGTGCCATATCGTGAGCTGAAATTAGAATGACGATGACGATAATTTAGCAGCAAACCAACAATATAATTGATAACATCAGGAGACAGGTAGATCTGAAACAAGATGATCGTCGACACCAGTTGGTATAATACAAGATTACAACAAACGATTAATTGTTATTTTTGTGGAGAGGCAATTATTTTAATGCGTATGATATACTGGTACAGGATTAGCTGGGTTTGATTCCATTTATAGATTACAGGAAGAAATCTTCGATTTTAGCTGCGGTTCCTTTGATCCACTGCTTCATAAAAATTCGTTCTAAACAATTTAAATAGCACATGAAAAGATTCGCGTGCCAGGTATAGCATTGGCTTCATCGCATCACAGTTCAGGTGTGCTCACCCTTATAATGCATTTGAATTTACCAAAGTGCCAGGCTAACAAGTTATGATTGATATGCGTGCGACTGTGGCACATCAAAGGAATTGCGCTAGCATACTGATACGTGTATGGAAATAAATCAAATGTGCATGTCCATGAAATATATAATAAGTGGAGTTTAGTGGTGGCAACATAGGCCTACAAAATGAATTTTTTTTAAAATAATTATACAGCGCTGTCCATGCTGTCCACTGTTACTATATGTCGAGTGCATCGGAAGTAATGTTGAGAAGGCACGGGCCTCATATCGGCTGCAAAAAGAGGGTCTTTGTTTAGTTAAATAAAAAGTACTTCGTAAGGCGAGGTATGCTTCTTTCAACCACAACCAATATTTTAATTTGGTTATATTAGAGCATTTAACAATCTAAATATAATTGAAGAAGCGGTTACGATAATGCAGTTGTGTTAGAGATCGCCGTGTTAGAGGACCTTTTTCCATGATAAGATTAGAGTGTCATTTTTATCAAGGTGTGCATTTTTGTTGATGATTTGTATGAAAGTGGATGGGGAGTTATGATGAAAGCACCGACCTGTTTCTCTCTACTTTATTCCCCAAAGTGCAACATTTTCTTTACTATTTAAATAATTCACAAGGAGTGAGAGTTGGAATTTGAACTATCAAAACAGTACCATCCTTAAGAACAGGTAATGTAAGATAATCTGAGTTATGAGTCAGCGTAATAGTACAGTTTTTCCATAAATGCGTCACCAGAATCACTTGACTTCATTAGAGTCACCTACCTCACTTGTGATTGTATCATTCATCAACTAATGTCAGTTCAGCATTGGGTAAGATGAGCAACAATATCTTCATCTTCTTCTTATCGTTGGCAGTTTAACATGTCCATAAAGCAAGTTCGGATTTCTTAAGAAAGGCTGTTGCATTTGAAAAATCGTCAGTGTTCCCATACAGCTTTATGTGGATGTCTGTCTATATGAGACAGTTCTTCTTCCTCAAATGGTTTAATGTAGCGCACTCTTTCAGGATATATTCCGCGGTCTGTGTTGCTTGCCCATAAAGACACGGCGGTGATGGAATCAGTTTTAGACTATTTAAGTGGCTGTTTTACATATTGTGTCATATCATAATGCGGGAGATGATAACTTGTTCCGCTCTATCGAGACAGTGTTAGTTGTCTTTTGGGTGGTCGACTTTCCTAATAACTTTGATGATGGTCCTCTTTCTGGATAGCTATTTCCTAAGCTCTCTTGTCTATTGTAATAATCTACATAAGTTTGAAATCAATGCAGAAGAAGAAGACATGTGGACTAAATCGGGATTAATCCTTCCGTCGTCATACAATTACTTTCATTGACTATCGACATACATTTTGTACAAAAGTACCAATGAAAAACATGGACTAATTCAAATGCTTCGCTATAGAAGGATGATTCCCGATGTGTCAGCAAAACTATATAATTGACTAAAGACACGCATTATCTTTAGTGCTATATTTCACGTGACTATTGAAGGTAAAGACCTTCTAACAGAATTGTTTGTTTGTTTGTTTTGCGTTCGCTCCATTGTAACCATCAAGGATATCCGTGCGATTTCTGCCGGGAGCGTGATTACGTTGTGCCACCGTTATGCGCCTTGTAGGCCTAGCACATCCGATTTCGGCATGCCTTGACAATTCGGGTGGGCTACCCTTAGCCTGTGACAGCCTCTATATCTGTCTCCAGGCACGCGTAGTGGCGACTCTTCGCCCAGACGATTTTTTGCTCTCGTCTGACTCGCACGAAGTGTTCCACTGTCTATGAACTTGCCTCGTGTAATTGGACGTGATGTGCCTGTGCCCATTTGGTACTGAACCGTTTTCTCATCCGTGAGCCTCGTTCCTTAAGGGGAAGAACTCAACATAGGAGTTGGACCCTGGCTCCTTCGCCCTCTTAGCCGAGGTGTCATTCACCGACATCGTGTACCCCTTGTCCAAGTTCGAGTCTCATACCACGCAGTTTGAGAGCAAGGCGTTCTCGAGCTGAGCGTCCTTGTCCCAATAGCGCCTGAGCCCATCAGGTACTGAACCCTTTCTCTCTTCAAGTGTATTTCCGGTGTAGGAAAACCTGACAGTAGAGTTGGGCCAGGGCTAAATCGTTGTCCCTTTTGTGCCTGAGCCCATCGGGTACGGAACCCTTTCTCTCTGCAAATGTACTTCCGGTATAGGAAACCTTGACAGTAGAGTTGGACCAGGACTACCATCGTTGTCCCTTTGTTGCCTAAGCCCATCGGGTACAGAACCCTTTCTCTTCGCGAGCATATTTCCGGTTTAGGAAGGCTCGACATTAGAGTTGGATTAGGTCTTCTTGCTTTACCAGACGTCAATGAATGGGTCTGGGTCTCTGCCTGTAAGGAACACAGGTAACTAGATGCTCGTCTCGAGGTGACGGAGCTTGTAGTTCCCCTTTCCTAGAGACTTTTCACTTTCTATTTGCAGTTCGCGCTGCCGTCTAGCGCTGTTCTGCCCTTTCATTGTTTCATTGTACTCGGTATGAAATCTATTTGTCTCTCGCTATGCATCTACCTTTACGTGCATTTTACATTGGCTGCCCCTCCAATGTTCGGACTGGACTGACTAGCTTCACTGTATGCCGACAGTGTCGCTATATGTGGTGATGCTGGTGGTGTCGGAGATATTGTGTGTCTCTTGTGCAGTCAAATCTCTTTCCATCTGCTACCTCCACATTCTCGGACACGATCCCCAAATGATTTGGCCAGAATCAGCTCGAGCTGCTGTATTTCTGTTTCCAGGGTGCATCGCGTGGAGGTACATTTGGGATCTTTGTTATCTGCTAACCCTTGGTCCGCCTAGAGCAATGCGTTCCCTTTGCACTCCTCTAACAGAATTAAATAGGATCACGTTCGATACGTTTTTGATCATTGTTAAGATTTGATTGGTCGCTATTTATATACTTTGAACCTCATGCAAAAATAGCAAGGCCAACAAATAGATCTCACGGAAATTGGCTCCTAAGGTCATTTTTACGTTTTTGTTTGAAGACATGTAGTACTACCGATAGCCACGATATTTTTCACTAGGTGAAGTCGTGTCTTTCGTTAATTATATAGTCCTGTTGGTCCATTGGAAATCATCCTTCAGAAAAGACGCATTTGACTTTTTCCATCATTTTCATCGGTCGCTTTGTGTACACTTTGTGCCTACAGTTTTAGAAAAGTACGGCAATGTCAAACTCGTTACGCTAGAAGGGTTATTCCAAATGTATTCGCAGGTTTTATAATTTCGACGATGAAGCACGAAAGTACATTCTATTCCTTGTCGTTAAAAAGTAATTTAACATTTTCCAATGTCTACTGAATCTCTCTCGAGGAGGACAGCGATCCTACTAGACTTGCACCAGGATGTAATTCAAATAACGGATATACGTTCTATGTCTGTGTTGTTTGCACCAATCGCGCGGCATTTTCGACGTAAGCTGTATCATTTTTATTCCCAACCAGAAATAACAAGTGAACTCGAAATCCTGGTCTGGGGGTCAATGTGTTCGTGACTCTACACTACAGCAAATCACCTAAGCTTTTAATCTCGGTCCTGAAATTATAAACAATTCATAATATCGGGTATCTCCACAAATGAGCGTGGCATAAAGAACATGTGGTGAACAAGTAGAAAGAAAAAATCATTTCTGATTGTCTAATTTGGTTTGGGTTTGTGAGTTCATAGATGCCCAAATGAGTCAGATTCGTGCCATGAATGTTCTATTGCAGTGTATGCTGGAGTACATAGGGTACAGAGTAGGAAAGTGTTTGGATTTGTCCTTCAGCTTTCGTCGCATGCAAATTTCTCGAAGCGTTTTCTCTTTCTCAAAGTTATTGATGTGATCTGGGTGTGCCAAGCTGAGCGATCAAGGGTTATAGTCTCCCAGAGCTAAGATCGATGCTACAGTACTTGCGAGAGTTATTTAGGTGATCTTTTAAGCGATTTTCTGCCCTCCGCATGAACGTGTACAATCGCACATCTCCCAATAGAATAATCTCTTTGAAAGGCGATTGTCTGGCGTACATACGATGTGTCCAGTTACGAAGAAGGTGAAATTTATCATCCAGTTATAAGTAAGGTTAGGTGTATATTGGTATCACATTCGTATGTCCTGGGTTCAAAAGTGATGTCTAGTACGCATCTGTAGTCATGTCAGTAGCGTTCAAGACATTGATATAAAGTCATACAACGATGACCGTGGACAGAATTCGGATACGTGACCAAAATGTAATAGAACTATGCGCGTGACACAGAAACACATGTTGTAACACACCGTCAGTCTTTGGAATAACAGCTCATTTGCCATATTGGAGTCCTCCAACCACATGGTATGACCATTAATAACCGATATGTTTGATTTACCCACTTTTTGTAATAGTCTCTACTCAAGAATTGTACTGATCTTTGCAATTGTTTGTTTCTGCGCATGCACATTATTAATGATTTTGTGTTTGATAGTGTTCTGTGTATTCGCATTATGTCTTTGATGTTTATGTATGTCAACATGTGGTTATTTTGTATTTCCATCTGTCAATTATGCATTACTATACCTTATTGTGTAAATTTGTTCCTTCATTTGCATATCTCTACTTTTGTTAGTGTTCGTTTTCTAAATTTGTTACAATTGATTGTTCAACAGATGAGTGCATATGATTCAGTGAATCTATCAGGGTATAACGGCTGATGGTTCCGGTTTTATTCTGGTTTACTGTTCAGGTGTTTGGGTTTGTCGTAACATTAGCGCACATATAATCTCGACGCAACTCCTCTTCGTTATCTGAACTTGTCGTAGATTGAGTAGGACCATTCTTCTGCTACAATAGAGGTCCAGTTTATTCTCATAATAAAAATTACAGATAGAAACACCAGTCTGTTTAATTTTTCTACTCTATGGTTAGTTATACATTTAGTTCTCTTATCTATACAACTGAAAACACAGTTTCTATGGTTTGTGAGTAGGTGGGCAATGTGCATTCTGATTTGAATTTATCATAGGAACAATGCAAAAAGAACATGCATTTAGCTGATAGGTACTGAACATGTTAGGGGACAACTTAAATGTGAGTCTACACTTATAACATGTTTTGTATTGTTCTCCAGAGCCCACTAACTGATCAATATATTTGTGTGTGTGCAACGAAAAACTTAACATTTTAGAAACAGTTTGTTTCACACATTTAACAGTCGGAAATGTATAAACTGAAATGACATGTTCTAACGCTAACGTTTCCATGTTATTTTCACAGACCATATCGTGTTACCAGTAATAGCTGCATAAGTGAAGAAATAAATCGATAACTACACACTGTAAAGATCAACTATAACAATACAGAAACAAATAGATTCTGAAAAGCAGGGTCAGTCTATAACTACATTTACCACTTAACCTGTAGGGCAGAAATTCAGTTCGGTAAACTGCTTCATCCACAAATACCACACGAACAATACGATTCGCCATACCGAAATAATAACCATTCGTGAAGCCAGATAAAGATGAACGGTTTTGGCGCAGCGGATGAGGTCATTTGGTCTATCAGCGGCTGGTATCGAAATCAGCATTGCCAATTTCTGGCCTCTAGTTGTAGTCATGAATCGACCCAATCTACTATTGATTAACATCCACGGTGTTTTAGTGATGATTAATGAAGGCAGAGCATAGCAAAGTTGACTGGCATCCGTGCAGCGATGTTCAGATTATTCACAACATAGCAAGTTGACTTTTGAAGCGATTTTCAGATTATTCACAACATAGCAAGTTGACTGGCATTCGTGCAGTGTTATTCAGATTATTCACAACATAGCAAGTTGACTGGCATTCGTGCAGTGTTATTCAGATTATTCACAATATAGCAAAGCTAATTAGTATCCATGCAGCGATGTTTATATTAATTACACTATAGTAAAGTTGACAGGTATTCGTACAGCGATGTTCACATTATTTAGAAGATAGCAAAGTTGACTGGTATTCATTAGGGATTGTTCACATTGTTGATAACATCGTAAAATTGACTTGCATCTTTGCAGTGATGTTAAGATTATGTACAAAACAGTAAACAACAACAGTTAGCATTTAGTAACGATTCGACTAAGTTTAAGTTAGGTATACCAGGCCAGTGATTATCAAATTTCTTTGACAGTTGCTCCCTCTGGAACACCTTTGTCCTGTAGCCCACCTAGGACCTAGAAAAACTAAAAAGTTTCTTCAGTGCCTAATGTTTCTTAATGACTAGTAATCTATGTCTATCTAACAAATTTTTTTCTTCAAAATAACTGTCAACTTGTGACCCCCAGACAGATCTGTGGCGTTTCAATTTTTATTACCTTCCCAGTGATCATTATCTTTAAGTCTCCAAGTCTCTGTAGTGGACCCTATGTCCCACACTGAGAGCAACTACTATTGAATGCCCTGATATCTAGACAGAGGAACATAAAGTGAATAGAAATACTGCTGAATCAAAGTATTTGTCGCCCGTTTCGGGGAATCTGAAAAGGAAGCAAACAATTTCAACGCCGAGCTATCACGTATATTGTACGAGGGCACTAATCAAGTATTAGGATGGATGAGGTTATCCAATTAAATATTTAAACGTTATGTAAAGGGATACTAAAATATCATGGTCAAAGCTAAAAAGAGGATATATCGCAGCCAAACTGTAAACCAGGACACAACGTATTTCATTATTTAGGACAATATACTTTGAACCAGAAATTGGTTGATAAAGAATGCAGAAGGTTAAGACAGTATTTATATAAGATAAACACGTTTGAATATGGTGTCTGTCTATTGGAATTATAAGACACATTGATAATCCCTATATATGTGTCGGATGGTCGAAGTTACCATGATGGACGAAATTATTTATGAAGAGATTGAATGATAATCACGGGAAGGAATTGGGGGGGGGGGGGGGTATTACATGGAAACAATTAACGGGTACGACTAGAAGATTTGAAGAGAGGCTGATTGTCCCGATCACCCCTAAATTCACACGAGGGAGGAGAACGTATACAATCACCGCGAAACAAAAACCATTAGCAATTATGCACTTCGCCATCTGCTTTGATTTTTAAAATATGTAACTCATATAGGGATGCGCGAAGTGTACTCCCATTGTTTTAGCTAATCGCTGATCACTATCTAAGATCAAGGATGTCATAAATATATCGTTGTATTGTGTCAGGATTTTGATACAAAATCGCTCGATATATGCAACTATAGTTTGAAATCGTATACAAAGAATTTATTTTAATTACTTGGGAAACAGGTTAACCCAAAATGGTGTTGCAACAATAAAGAGATTACCTTAACAGTTCTAGCCGTTAGTGCATTTAACAAGCTTTCAAATATATGTATGTCACTTTAATTTAGTATGTTTTTTTTATCCTTTATTGTTTAATATTACTAGTAGTAGTCTCCAGAATACTCTTTATTTTACTACGAGCCATTGTGTTCTCACTGACGATTTGCTAATCCTATCGCAGTGTTGTATCAGGAAATTCACATGACTACACAGCCATCTCTAAGTAACACATACAGAAAGAAACCACATATTCATGCGAATAGTTCTGAAACACCGAACAAAACTTCCATTTGTGGCCACAGAAATAACACTTCTGTTACATGCGCCATTTTACCGGAAGTTTCAGAAAACTCTTCTACCCCTGACGCTGAAAATAAAGTATTTAGCGAATAGATATACTTGAATTTAACAAGCATACAATTACAGAATTTAGACTTAAAATGTATAACTGTACTGAGAGAGTAAATACTGTCTACATCAGTGTTTCCCAACGCATTGCCGAGGCCCAACAAGAGGGTAATTTGATTGATCAGAGACAATTCAAACACGTTTTAATTATGTTTCATTGAGGAAATAATTCAGTTTTTGAATATAAACAAATATGTAACATTGAGGACATCATCATTTTAGAAAGACTTAGGTGGGGCATGGTTCAAAAAAAGACTTGGACAACACTGACATACGACTAAGAACGGTGAAAATTCAAACAATTAATATATTTTAGGTTAGCACATAAAACATGTGCTTTTAAATATTACTGGATATATAATTTTTAATACTTTTAGACAAATGAATCATCGAGGAAAGAAACCAACTACGAACTTCTATCATATTTCATAAGAAGATGCTGGAATTGACATGACCATATATTCAGAATTGTTGTAACATATTTACTAAACATACCGTCATGAGAAAAGCAGTGGGACAAGGACAAGAAGGTTGACCAAAAAGTAATTATACATGTAAGAACCGGTAGAGGAAGCTCACGTTTTGGCATAATCAATACGCAAGAACTACAGTAACTTGCAACAAGGAGCTCAACGCGGAAAGAAATGATTACAGCCCTCTTTACCATTTATCGCCTCGCCCAAGAGATCCTAACTACCAGTATGGTAATGAGTAATTATGTTACACTATTCATCTGTAGTGCGTTTCAATAGCTTTGCCCTCAAACAAATGTAATTATCTGAGTAACCCTATAACGTGTAAATGACATCATTTACATACGATGTTATTTTTGGTTAGACCAAATAAATGTATACTTTGTATGTATTCATCATGCCCATTTATTATGTATGAATGAAATCTTTGAACTTTGTCGGCATACTAATTATTGTGTCCCTAGAAAAGGAATGTAAGAAATATTAAGCGACCGGAAATATTACCATTGTATTTGTGCCAGGACATGCGGGTGTTGAGAGTAACAAGCGGGCCGATATACTGACGAACATTATCACATTGTCAATAAGTATATAAAGTATAGGATCCATCTGATATAGTTAATGTGTTAAGGAACTTCGTCGGATCTGAAGATTTTCAAAAGTGTGAATCATGGTTACTCTCAAGACTGCGCGATATTGGTGTACGGATCTGTACAGCCCGAAAAGAGAAACATAATGAATATGCGGAGGGACAGATCAATCAGAATAGAACTTGATCTGCTTGCCGCTACTGTGATGCATTTACAGAGACGGACATCGGAACACATATGGACGTGTGGCGTGCACTGATGATAATCTGCAGGCATAAGTTATTTTGTTTAAAAATTAAGTTTTTTTACTACGTACAATGATTTATCATTCATGATTGAAATCTGTATTCACCTGTATACATTTTTAACATGGTCTTTTACAACCTCGCAGCGAAGAAAAAATGTTACATGTCAAATAAAGTGTCTGAGAAAATCTGAAATGGTTACCAAACTAGATAAAATAAGAAATGAAGAAATTAGGAAAATTGTTGGTATAATATCATGTATTGACACCAAGTAAAGTGGTTCGGTCACCTTATGAGAATGAACCCAAACCAAATACCAATAAGAACACATAACAAAAAATATCCTGGCGTAAAGCCAAAGATAGACCAAGAAAACGGTTGATATAAAACATCAAGATAGCCATGAACTAACATAGACTAAATGCAACCACGGCGACACATCTGACCTTGGAACGACAGCTTAAGCTCCAATCCCTATGCTTAGCGGCAAGTGTGAATGCGATCAACCTGGGCACAGACAGTAGACAATATACATTTTAACCGTACATTTTTTTACTTAGCTCACTGTTTCTCCATGTGTCATATGTTTGATGTCATCGTTATATTCCATTGTTATGAAATTTGAATCTCGTTCACGTGCTGATAATTTTTGATTATCCTGTGTCTTCACCATTCTTTATCTTTACTATTATATAGAGCTGCTTCTTAAGACTCCCTCCATATCTCAAGTCCGTATAGTGCTCGCTTCATTAAGACGTTACTGAAAAGAAGCAGCTTTATCCATCAAGCTAAACGACTCCGCAGACAACTTACAGACCTACCTGAAGTTGACAGCCCCTTAAAGCCTGTACCAGAACAAACCCCGTGGAGTGAAAGGCATGGAATGCCAATATACATTCAGACCCATGTGAAAGGAATACTAAGCGAGGACGAACAGAACAGTGTGCAGCGAAGGACAGTCACCCTCAGTTTCCTGGATGAGGAATATCCACAAGATATATGGGTCAGAGTATACACAGATGGGTCAGCACAGAATGCCGTGAAGAATGGAGGTGCAGGTGTATATATAGAATATCCACACAAGCCTAGAGATACAATCAGAACACCGACATGAAAATTCTGAAATAATTATGATGCAGAAATCCAGGCAATTAGTGTGGCAGCTAAAAAACTGCTGAACTCCAACTCTGACCTACAGCCTGTGGTATTCCTGACAGATGCAAGGTCAGTGCTTCAAGCTCTCCAGTCTGAAAAACTAACAGACTTGAAAAAACTACTTAGCGAATTGTCTTACCAGTATAGGGTAACCATGCAGTGGATACCCTCTCACTGTGGAATACCAGGAAAGGAAAAAGCAGACCAACTGGCTAAGGAAGGTGCTGCCGAAGACCAACCTGATATACCAATCACCTACCATCAGAAAAAACAGATGATAAAGTCAATAAGAAAGCCACAAACACCAACACAAGATGACTATCATATTATGAACAGACCAGAACAAGTTATAATTCTACGTCTCCGAACAGGACACAACCGACTCCGCAGTCACATGTATACAAAGTTCAAGATTGGCAACACAGCCATGTGTACATGTGGACAGGCAGCACAGAGTGCCAAACATAAACTTCAAGAGTGTTCTGAGCATGAAACGCTGAGGCAGACATATTGGCCAGAGGAAACAACACTGGAATCAAAACTCTATGGGACACTGTGTTAACTACAAAAGACAGTCAGTTTTATTAAGGAGACAGAATTACAGATATAGACATGTTTCAAGTGAACGAAAGAAGAAGAAGAAGAAGAAGAATTAAGACGTTATAATTGTTTTGCGCATACATACATTTTGTTCGAAACCGTTTCTCAAGTATATCTTTGTATCTATTAGTAGTATTACCATACAATATCAAAAATTTAAAAACAAGACAAAAGAAGGAAACGACAGACCAAGAAGTGCATAATTTTGTAATACTAATATCTGCTCGGAAACAACAAGAGCAACACGATGTCTGTGATCAATCCTTGAACATGTTCTTCATCTCAGGGTATCGTTTCATTAATGTCCATATCTCCTTTTTATTTTGTTTCAAAATTAAGTTTTTTTTTACTATGTGCAATTTTAATTTCTTGGAATTTCACCACGATCAGTTAACGAGAAAGAACATCATCAATATACAGAAATACAGAGATTGCAAGGTAATCTAACACTGTTTAAAATCAGAAGGCATTAAAAGGGACTTGAACCAGGCATCTTCAGCTGGCACCTATTTACCTGACAATTTGAGAGAAGATGTTTTTCCGAATTCTACCACAACCGCATCTACAAAAAAATAAGATTCGATTTTAGTCACAACATCTAACGTGTATATTCTAACGTTACTATGAATATGGATTTTTCGCTCGATAAAAATATAATAACACACTCTGTACACATATGTACATTCCTTGAGGGTAAAAAACATTTAACACAAGTACATGTCATTAGAAATTAGACAGGGCTGCATCCTCTCACTACACATGTTCAACATTTATGCAGAAAATGTCATGAAAAATGTACAAGAAGACCCACGTTATGAACAGTTTCAACCCCTTAATATCGGAGGACACGAAATCCCAGAATTAGGTATGCAGATTAGACCACACTAATATCAAGGAGCCCCACATGTTTAGAACAAATGATTATGTCAGTCAAACATCACAGCGAAGCACAAAACCTTTTCCTCAATGCAAAAAAGACACACAAAAATTGCATGCAAGCAGATATGAAATTACACCTAAAATTGTAATTAACAAAGAGCAAGTAGAAAAAGTAAACACCTTTCAATATCTAGGATCAACCATCAACATTACAGGAGATTTCTCGGCAGAGATAAAAAAAGAGATTAGCAATGGCACTACAAAAAAAGAAAACATCACAGATGAAGAATCTATAGCAAGGAGCAGACAGTAAAATTACTAAGAAGCTATATCTTTCCAGTGACAACATACGGTTGTGAGACATGGGAAATAACATCGACAATGGAACAGAAATTATCTGCATTTGAAAAGAAATGCGATAGAAAAGTCCTAAGAATATCATGGACAGAAAAAAGAACTAATGCAGATGTCCGCAAAGATTGGACATAAAAGAAGACTGACTCCTAAAAACTATCAAAAAACGCAAACTTGCATATTTCGGACATTTAAAAAGACACAATGGTTTGAAAAGATGAAGGGGAAAGTTCCAGGGAAGAGAAAAAGAGGCATACCAAGACTACGATGGACACATGAAATCGAGGATTTCCTGAACATGACACTGGAGAAGCTGGGCCGCTCGTACAGAACCATAAGGCGTATAGACTGGCAGTGAGGAGAACGAACTGCAAATGACACGTTCGTGCCATTAGACTTCGGTACTGCAAGGATAATTAACATTTTCCCATGTTACATCTGAAACTACCTTGTTTGTTTTTGTGTTATTTATGTATACAAGTAAACCTAATCTATACCGCCGTAGATATTTTCAAACGGAAAACAAAATAAACTTCTTGATTTGATTCACTTCGTCGAGTTACAAATATGTGGGAGGAAAATGTATATATTTGCTATAATGTTTAGTGTGAGGGAGTGATTTTTATTATTCTGAATCTGCAGGATGGAGTTTATTAATATTACTGTTCAGTGCCTATGTAATTGAAACAGCGATGTAGAGTTGTGCGGTGCGTGGGTGGCGATGTAATAAAATATCACATGAGAAGAGTTTGTCAACATTAGCCTTATCTCTGTTGTCCCAGGACGATAACAAAAAATCTGCAGAAAAAGTCCGCTGGCACGTGCTTCCTTGCATGACAACACAAACATTGCATCCAATGAGACTTGCAAATCGCGGAATTCGTGTGGTTAGACAGTTTCAGTTGAATAAGAATTTATCTTCGAGGGAATCAAGAGACTTTGTTTCTGTTTCTAAGTTAAACAGATTGTTCTGATAATGATCTGTGATTTGACGCAGGCGATATATTCAACCAGAAACCAGTGGTGAAATCTATGCAACTCAACGTTTATTCCTTTTCATCTATATAATGGCTTTTCTTTCTTTAAACCTATATATTACCTACCACATGGATTACATATGATATCGTGGAAAAGGAAGAGACGTACAACGTGGCACTAACTACTACAGTGTTGCGGTGGACCCTCGGCTAAAAAAAAGACCTCCGTACAGAAAGTAAACATGACTTCATTCGTTACTTTTTTGATTATCATGAATTTCGTAGACTATTTATATACTTGGAGTCGTATGCGGAAAAAAAACAAGGCAGAACAACGAAATGCACTGAAATAATTAAAAATCGGACTTTCAGATCGTGTTAAACTTTCTGTACACAGGTCTTTATACTGTGCGTAGTCATTGTTACAGTGACCAAGTAGCTACCTCACCTGTTCGCATTTTCTAAACCAAATGGTGGATGTTAGTTATAAGCATCGTATTTGTGAGTGAAATATTAATTAAGAAACTATTTATTTAACCTGTAAAGATGTGTTTCGGATCTGACATGTACACACTTCAGAATGTCATTTTTGTACTGAAAGAGCTTAATAATAAACAATCGCTGTGTTTCTCAAACTGTTTACACGTCTTCAAAATGGTCTATCTGGTCCTCCCCCTCCCCCCACCCAGCAATTAAATAATATATGTAACGAAAACAGTGACGGAAATGAATTAGCAACGCGAAAATATAAGGAGGAATACATTATGCATACAGGAGCATGCTATCATGATGCTATCATGATGCTATCATGCTCTCACGTGACATCTCCACTTTGAATGATAGTCGAGATTAGCGATCTACATCTAATGTATTTTGATTAGGAATGAAATTATAATCAATCAATGCTTCACCAAAGTCCTGATTTGATCTTCTGCCATTTGTTTTCGTTATCCAACCGTACGCCTTTCAAGACTCCAGATAACTGTAAATGAGGGCGTCACTATAAAACATTCATTAAAAATTGATCATAAATAGCTCTACTGTAACCAAAATGGACTAAATCTGTTGCTGAAAGAAGCATATTTGATAAATAGTGGTATTTAAAAAAAAATGTAATTGTACAAGAGAATATTTCGTACCATCATCAGCTTTAAAAAATGCTAACAATACATAGTCTTTACTTTATTGTTTTCAGTAAGACTCCTGCCAAGAGTATCCTTTAGAGAACATAATACAGTAAGACTCGTACCACTAAATACAGAAGTGACTAAGGTATGTTCTCTAAAAGGATACTCTTGGCACGAGTATTTGACAGATACATTTAATGACAAATAGAAGCATCTTTAGAAGTATCCAGAGTGATTATTAGTGTGAAGATATGATCACCTATTTTAACTCTCCCGTGTTTATTTAGTATATTTGTCTACGTGTATCAACTATCAGCTAAGGGGTTGTTCGTGAAAAATTTAGGTATTGTGGGTCTTAAACAGTGTAATAGTTTTTAACAGGAAGGAAGGGATAGTTTGACAAACATTTTCCTCAACAATATTATCTTTATACACCAATGAAATTGTTTTCAGTTTGAAACTTGTCTCTAAAAAATTATACAAGATATTTATTTTCTTCGTACTTTTTCGGTTTAAGAAAATGTTGAGGAGACCTAGAGAAAACGAGGGGTGGGGAAGGAAGGGGTGTTAATTTTTGACATAATCAAGCAGTGGGACATAGTGAATTCTTGACATAATCAAGCAGTGGGACATAGTGAATTCTTGATAGCTGTTGTTGACAAGAGTTAGAAAGTAAAGATGGCGAAAATGTGTATACCATTTATGTAAATTGACTTAATCCCATTTAAATGTAACGGAGCATACTTTCTGTAGATACACATACGTTCTTTAAATAAAGGTACATTCTGCAGATAAATATACATTCTGTAGATAAACATTCGTTAATTAGATAAACATACGTTCTGCAGATAAATATACGTTCTGTAGATGAAAAAACATACGTTCTGCAGATACATATACGTTCTGTAGATGAAAAAATATACGTGCTACAGATAAACATTAGCAAACCTAATTCCCCTTTATATAATAAATAAGCAGACTAAATATTGTCGATGCTAACAAGAAACAATGGAAATACTTGTCATTCGCATGTTAGACATCAAATAGGAATAAATCTGAACTAAATCCAATAAACCTGCTAACAATCACAGTTCGCGATTTATGTACACACATTTGCAGTAGATTTGAGTTAATCAGACATGAAAGTTTTAACGATTTTCTAAAGATAGAATAGTAAAGTCTGTAATCACTATCCAGACCCTTCTTCACATGATAATCCTGCGCGTTGATGCCGAAATATCGCTGCTTGCATGATCCATACATTCTGCAGATAACATACATTATGTAGATAAATAGATATACGTTGACAGATAAACATACGTTCTGTAGATAAACGTACGTTCTGTATATGAACAAATATTCAGCAGATAAACATGCGGTCTGCAGATAAACATGCGGTCTGCAGATAAACATGCGGTCTGCAGATAAACATGCGGTCTGCAGATAAACATGCGGTCTGCAGATAAACATGCGGTATGCAGATAAACATGCAGTCTGCAGATAAACATGCGGTATGCAGATAAACATGCGGTATGCAGATAAACGTGCGGTCTGCAGATAAACATGCGGTCTGCAGATAAACATGCAGTCTGCAGATAAACATGCGGTATGCAGATAAACATGCGGTATGCAGATAAACGTGCGGTCTGCAGATAAACATGCGGTCTTCAGATAAACATGCGGTCTGCAGATAAACATGCGGTCTGCAGATAAACATGCGGTCTGCAGATAAACATGCGGTCTACAGATAAACATGCGGTCTTCAGATAAACATGCGGTCTGCAGATAAACGTGCGGTCTTCAGATAAACATGCGGTCTTCAGATAAACATGCGGTCTGCAGATAAACATACTCTTTTGAGTTAAATATACCTATGAGAAAAGATTTAAACCCAAATATTTTTGTGCAAATCTAACCTAATCATTGTTTGTAGCACATCTTATAAGGTTAGTGGCTGTGAACCACGTAATTTGTCTATATGTAATTTTCTAGACAATATTTATAATAACTAGATGTCCATAACCTTCTGAGCGATCCGAACGTATAACTTCTTGAAGCGTAAATTGCACTTTATATACCACATCCGTTCAATAATCGATCTGTGCTCTCACCGGTATATCTCATTATTTACTCATTTCAATACTTAAAAACTGTACTCGTGAAACGTTAGATCGTTCCTTACTGCAGCTATTTTATCCAACAAAATAACGACTGTTAAGACAGAAATAGAGAGAGAGAGAGAGAGAGAGAGAGAGAGAGAGAAATAAATTCAGGAGAAGAAAGAGATACATCAGACCATTTTTAGCATCCACAGATCGAGATAAGTGTAACAGAATAATTGCAGGATCCTGGACAGATTTGAGCGTTCTGTACCGCCCACCCGCGTGTTGTCATCAATAGACTGCACTCACCATTACTACCCTTTGGTACGTTAATGTTTTAATGTAAGGTGTATCCATTATCTGAATATTTTACAAATCACTGTAGTCTTGCTGTCATCCATATGTTTTATATATTACTGTATTGTCTTTCTCAGTATTACCATAGAGTAGCAGCACTGTGAACAATTATGAATGTCGTTAGAGACTACTAAGGGTGGAGTAAGGGATTACGTCAACAATCGTTTGTCAATTTTGACCCCCTCCCGTATCCCCTTTCAACAAATTAAAATTATTCAGAAACCCTGCTAAATGTTGTCAAATAACTGTGTATTCCCTATTCTCAATACCCCTTTAAAACTATTATTATATTTCATTAAAGTAGAATAAGTACCCACATAAAAAAATACAAATAATATTGATTTCTCCGAAAATAAAATCAAATTGAAATAATATTATTATAATTGGTGTGAAATAATATTATTATAATTGGGGTGAAATAATATTATTATAATTGGGGTGAAATAATATTATTATAATTGGTGTGAAATAATATTATTATAATTGGGGTGAAATAATATTATTATAATTGGTGTGAAATAATATTATTATAATTGGTGTGAAATAATATTATTATAATTGGTGTGAAATAATATTATTATAATTGGTGTATGAAAGAATGTTTTTCGTGATTCTAGTTTTTTTTATCAACCTTACCACTCCAACCCCACCCCCTTGTAAACAACTGTCAAACTTTTCAGATTCCCTTCCACCTTCTAGATGTCAATGTATTGTATGGATAGCCTGGATCCCCTCTCACCTCCTAAATGTCTATGTATTGTATGGGCATCCTGGACCTCCCTCCCACCTCCTAGGCATCAACGTAATGTATAGCCAGCCTAGACCGTCCTCCCACCTCCTAGGTTTGCTACGTATTGTATAGACAACATGGGCCCCTCTCACCTCCTAGGTGTCAACGTATGGTATGGGTAGCCTGGATCCCCCTCTCACCTCCTACGTATCAACGTATGGTATGGGCAACCTGGATCCCCCTCTCACCAACTAGGTGTCAACGTATGGTATGGGCAGCCTGGATCCCCCTCCCACCTCCTAGGTGTCAACGTATGGTATGGGCAACCTGGATCCCCCTCTCACCTCCTAGGTGTCTACGTAACATATGGACAACCTGTAAGTCGATAACTATCCTATGCTGTGCAAATGTAGGATTGCTTTATCTAAAAGTTTATAAGTTGTAGTCAAGCTGTAAATGCTAACAATATAGACTTCCTCCTGAGCTGTACATCCTGGTGACACGCATGGTTGAGTGAATGAGTGCAAAAAACGGAGAGAAAGAATATATATCGTTGTTTTAGTATGTTATTGTTTCAGTATAGTTTTATCTTTTATTCCAGTATCTTTGATTTGCATTTATTCTTTCCTGTTATGTTTATTTTATACTAGATTCGCTGGGATACCGTAGTCCAGTCGGGGCGAAATGTATTGGGTTGCTTACCCTAATATGCCTCACATTGCCAATGTGCTTGCCAACCAGGCTCACTGTATGGTAACAAAAGCGAGTATGACAACATACGAATTCATAACCGATTAATCGAATATAACAAATAATCAATATTTTAGGAATGAATAAATGCGAATATCGTGGCGAAAGGGTAGTTCTCCATCTTCGCTGACGAAAACGATTGATGTTGGTTTACTATAGCGATGATGATCAGATTGAGGATCTCGATTCACAATAACATTTTTATTCCAAAATGGCGTCTGTTTTGATTCATGCAGGGCAAATTCCATCTCGACACCAATAGTTTTCAATGTATGTCGCACAGAATTCCGTGACGTAATGCGATATTAATAGATCGTTCCGGAGAGAATGAAAGAACACGGCTGCTATATTTATAGATGTGTGTATATTAGTTTACAGTTTGAGTATAGTTTTGTCTATTGTTGTAGTAAGTTATAGTGTTAGCATAGCGTTACCCATTGTTCCATGTTGTTATATGTTTAATATAATTATACTTGTTATCTCAGTTGCTGGCAGTACATCCCATTTAGTATATAGATATCCATCCAGTCTTCTTCTTCTTCCTCATTCTCTGTCTGAGAACGAGACGTAATTTGGGTAACTTGAACTACATTTCTCTACTAGTTGATTTGTGCAATGTAGACCTAGAACATCCGTTTTCAAACCACTATTATATTTTGTGCAGTAGTTATTTCAGGCAATATTTATGTTCAGTATCCACATCACAGAGGAAAATAAGAATATTGCAATTTTTAAACACGAGACAAACAGAGAAATGATGAACCAACTCGACATCATCCATGAGACATGCGTTCATTGATCATGAAGGGTTTGGAAGTGGCAAGTGGTATATGCAGCGGTTCTCAAGAGCAAAAAGGGTCCGTCGTCAGAGAAGCATGACTCAATGGATGTAACCTGAATGTCATGGACGCCCGTATGGCCAGTGCCCCTGAAGTGGACGTCCATAGGATTACCTAAATGGTTTTTGATGCTGTATAGATATTGGCAGAATTGGTCAGCAAGCTTCAACACACCTTTATATGTAATACCGTAAATCTTGCATAAGATTCCATAGATGACGTTGCGGAACACACAGCTTATTCTGTAGTCTTTCTGACACATCATAGACTTCTCTCCGTTGTGCAACTGAGTCAACACCCGGATTCACGCATGGTTTTTTTCCATGGCATGGTTGTGTAAGGGCGTTTTAAGGATGCATGCTTAATCACCGAAGGGAGACATTCCAGTGCGCCAGCATCCAAATATTACCACGACCTACCTGGAGAAAAGCACACTTCTGATCCAATTATCTCATCCTTCTTTTGTCAGATTTGTTGACTCATCGGTATTCTTGGCGCATTTAGTCTTCATCGCCACGTAGTAGTCTGCCACAAAAGGACAAAGAGTCACTTTCCATTGTCCTGCGCTTCTTCGTCATACCCGTGGCTGATTTAAAAGAAGATAGAAGTAAGAAATTGAAATAAGATTTGACGATGATTTTTTCACATGAGACAGGTTGTTAGCATATCCACAACTTTCCGTAGTCATTTGTCTCCTCCTTACAATGAGGACATGCCTGGATAGAAAACTTTAGACATATTTATTGCACCCTGAATTAGAACTCCAGGCTACTAATTCCTGACGGGCAATAGTAGATGACATGAATATATAGCGAGCCGTTCCAGTTTGGCATCGCCCCAGCATTTAATTTATACATATTTGTTCCTTGTGAGTAGGAGGTGTACTCTCGAAGCAATACACACTACTGAGATTTGGAGACTTACCGACTGCACAAAAGGATACTCAAGCTAAAGTGCTCGTAATTCCTGGAAGACAAACAAACAACAGTTATTAGTCTTCACTACTGGTCATGTGCCAAGAGGAATTTATATTTAGTTGTATTCTTCCAGCTTCAATGTAGGAATTAAATTCCCCGCGCCTTTTTAATCACGAAATAATGGTCAATGAAAACGTCTACAGAATCCAACACCCCCATAATCTGGTTATTGCTACACAGCCGCATTTCTAGTCCCTCCTGATTTTATGAGAATATTCCAGTAAGAAAAGGAACATTTGGGGGCAGGATGTGGATGGGTTTATCCAGACGTGCATACAACATTATGATTTATCATATTGATTTCTGTCCCACGAGAAACTAGTTATTTTGTGTATATTGTATCTCTTGCTTTGTGGAATTCGGCTACGTGGTGTACAGAGGTCCAGGATATCAAAAAAGGAATGTTTCGTTAATCGATATGATGCGATGATTTCCGGATAAGAGAATACAAGATCTCATTCTACTGTTTCTACTTTCATTTTTCCAACTCACAGATTATTTATTCTGAGTATTTTGTTTTCTATAGATCAAAAAATTGAATTCAAACTGTGGAGATATTATACTGCGATCAATACGGGATGTTGGTACAATCTAGAAAACCTTGCTTATTTTTAGATGTGGACACTGGCTTGTTGAGTTCATCAGATTCACGCTAGTCAAATCGTAGACTGGTGTTGATGTCGTCTGATCATGTTAGTAAACCGCCCCTGTTCTCAGCGGCTGTCTTCAGTTAATTCGTCTGGACACCAATGTCCATGCATGTCTGTTTGAGACGGTATTTTCCTTTTTTTCTATCGACCAATTGTTTTATTCTCTTAATACTAGGCCAACCATATCATGTTATATATCCAAGATTGTGTTTCATTGTGTATACTCTGCGGTAGTCTGTTTTGTGGTACAGCATTTTGGTGTTGCATAATTCATTATATACTTCCTACGATACTGTTATAGTTTAACAATTTAATATAGTTTCAGAAATAATCTGCACGGGCGTCTTATAGTCCACGAGATGGCAATAAATTATGGTACTCAAAGAGTGGGAGGTCACTGAATTATCTGAGTGGAATACAGAAAAATCAATGTCTGATATTATTTGAAAAAATATACAGTAAAATTAAACATAATTAAATATGATTTATCTGGATAAGAAGGTTCATAAAAAGACATCAACTATTATGAAAAATGAAGCGATTAGATAATTTCACTGAATCTTTCGATGCATACTCAAAGAAACAGCCTCAAAACATAGATCCATATCACAGCCATAGGCACAATAAATGTAGTATACAAAATAAGAACGTTGTCGTAGATGACAATAGATGTACAAAATGACCTGTACTTGCGCTTCACAGACTTTTAAAGCATCTGACAAGCCATACAATATGAAAATTGAAACATCAAGATACAACAGAAGACCAAGATGAAAGTGGATAGAAGAATTTTCTAACATTCTCACACGTAAAGTATTACTGCATATCAAGCAACAGCGCGAATACCGATCATTCAATCCTGCGACGCCTCACAGCAAAAGCAGAGAAAGCAATATATAGATAGATGTGACACGGTATTAAGAAATAATAAACATTTGAGAAAAATTGAATGTTGATGAGAAAGAGCTAAAGTTAGTAAGAAACATGTATTGGAAATAAATTTCTGCGATGAGGGTTGACAGTAATGTAGGAGAATTCCAAAAGATAGAGATAGACGTCAGGCAAGGATGAGTAATGTTACCAGATCTTTTCTACCTGTATACAGAGGATATTATGCGACACTTAGAAAGCATGTCAGGAATATCAGTTTGAGGTTACAATCTGAATAATCTATGATATGCTGTCTATACAGTTCTGATTGAAGAAAGCGAACGAGAACTTCAAGTCCTGCTAGACAAGGCAGTACAAGAAAGTGAAAACAACGGCATCAGTCTAAACAAGAAGAACACAGAAGTAATAGTTGTTTCAAAGAAATACACCCCATCAAAATGCAGTATTGCTATCAATGATGTACAAATAAATTAAGCGGATAAAGTCACGTATCTTGGCACCGTTTAACGTCAGATCGCGGGTGCTCTATTGTGATAAAGAACAGGATAGCATAGGCCAAATCAACATTTCAAAAAATGAGAATAATTTTATGCAATGAAGTAATATCAATGCACACACGAATTCAAGTGCTATGATGTTATATCGAATCAATCCTTCTCAATCCTGAAAAAGACAGTGAGTTTTATTAAGGATACAGAATTACAGGTATAGATATGTTTCAAGTGAACAAAAGCAGAAGAATCCTTCTCTATGGACGCGATGCATAGACTGTAAAAAAAATGCACAAGATAAGCTGTACACAACCGATCCAAGATAAGCTGGAAACAGCCGAGATGTGGTGTTTAAGTGAAGAATGATTATAATTCCACAGAGAACTAAGAAAACTAATGTAGAAGTTCTAAGATGTAGTGGAATAAAATGACAAATTATAGCAAAAATTAGAAACAGAAAAATCAAGCTTTTTAGAACATGTGATGTGAAAGAAAAACTTGAATATTTAGTAACCATCGGAAAGTTCAAGGGGAGAAGAAACAGAGGAAGGAAACGAGAGAAATTTCTGGATGGCCTGTACTGTGGCATAAAAAGAAGTTACCAATTCAATTTATTAACAACACAAGAGTGTTGTGGGGAAGCATGGTCGCCTACGCCACTCGAAATGACACTTGATTGATTGATATCACTGCCCTGGTTACCAGTGTGGCGTCACCTCCCATTATTAATAGCTCACACAAATTTATAGTCATTTTACTACACTCATTAATAAACACGTAAATATTAAACAGACGATTTCACCGATTTAAAACAAAAATGTAATAATAAGTGACGCAACAAGACATATAGGAGTATATAGCTAAAATAAAGAAGATAGAAAGACTACAAACAGTACAGAAAGATAATTGTAAGTTTATTCTTTTTTTTTTTTTTTTTTGGAAAGTTATCTGTCGTTCATAACACACCTTTATAGCGTATGCTTGAACCTCTACAGTATAGAAAGTATCCATTCAGGACTGCAACTTACATTGGCTGCAGATGACCTGACTGTTGATCTATAAATAATCATTGAGTGTTTCTATCACACGTGGGCTTCGGACCAATAATACACTTACGATAATTTATGATTACGTGTATTTCTCAGAATTGAAAACGGAAATCCTAATTTCTGTTAGATTTTTAATATGTGCATATTCCATAAGCTATAGTTTTGTAGGTGTAATTAGCACATAAGGGTCAATTTAAATAGCAGAGCAAAGAATTCTCCCAGAATATAAAGAAAGGTTTAATAAAGCAGTACCCATTCTTTGATAACAACCTACTACAAATTGAACAACAAAACGTTTATACAGATGAGACAACGCATTTACCTCCAAAGATCTCCTGGCATATTTTGTTGAAAATGGCTGAGACTCAATCTATCAGTGAGTAACAAAACTACTATGTTTATTATTGACTATACCTACCCCTACAGCCATCACTGAAAGAAATATGAACTATAAATGCATAAACACCAAACATGGACTGAATCACGGAATCGTATGTATGGGTAGGAATATCCCCATTGTTCAGGTGAAATATGATATATGCATGTAGGATAATGCAGTTTTGATTAGTAATATACATTATAACACACGCACATATCAACGTTTCGACCAAAATGTTTATTTGCTTATTATTTACTATCCCCATCGCGGAATTCTCACCGATAACTGAGATGTGACTGTAGTATCGTGGAGATCATCAACAATTGTGGTATGAATTCATGTAATAGACATATATTTTGATTAGTAAATTCTCCATAACATTACATAGTCAACTATATAACACATGCGTGCCAGAATTGAGCTAAAACATGCATGCGACTTCGAGTAAATACATAAAAAGTAATGCATGCAGCGAAACTGTAATCCATCAGGTGCAACACGAACATATGGGTATAGTAAGTGGGCGTACACCTACTATCAATTGCAAAAGACTACAGGAAATAGTATTGAATTAACATCCGTCACTCTATCTGTAGATACCCTATTATGTATTAACGTTTTCTGTTGTCTTTTATCAATATGCCGCGGCATTATATCAATTTATTTTCTGGTTGTTGTTTTTCGGTCTCTATCCGTTGAAATTGTATATCATTCATACTCGTCTGGACTTCTAAGATTGACGTTGTATACCATTATGACGTGAATGTAGACAGTATCGTTCCTTACTCGTCATATATTCTTGATTAAGTTATTTTGCTCGAAACTTCGAGTTTTTGTTTTTTGTGCGTGTTGCCTGTCATTAGCAAACCTAATTCCCCTTTATGTAATAAATAAGCAGACTAAATATTGTCGATGCTAACAAGAAACAATGGAAATACTTGTCATTCGCATGTTAGACATCAAATAGGAATAAATCTGAACTAAATCCAATAAACCTGCTAACAATCACAGTTCGCGATTTATGTACACACATTTGCAGTAGATTTGAGTTAATCAGACATGAAAGTTTTAACGATTTTCTAAAGATAGAATAGTAAAGTCTGTAATCACTATCCAGACCCTTCTTCATATGATAATCCTGCGCGTTGATGCCGAAATATCGCTGCTTGCATGATGCTACTTTTTACATGCCTTTTTTGGCTGGCGACCGAAAGTTTAAGTCTATACAAAATGATAACTAAACAATCTTATCAGTAAGGATAAGTGAAGCTATTTGGAATCAGCGAGCAGATCTCTACTGAAGATTAGCTTGGAATTAGCAATGCTGAATTTGTCTACTATGGTAAACGTTCCCTCCAACTGTTCCGCTTGCACAAGTCACTCATATTCATGAAAGTTTTAACTTACAAGTCGCTGCTCTAGCAGTCCATGTGCTCATTCCATTTGACTCAATGCAATTATGTGATATATGCAGGTGTTTGTGAGTTGTTGCCTTGTTCTACGAGATAAGGTGTTCCATTTATCTGGCCTTGGAGGGAGAAGCATTTTCCTGACGTCATCCAGTGATTGAAATTCAAAAAAAGGTGGTGGTCAACAGTTTCATAGGGATGTGTGCATATCCGGGAATCTTGAGTGTATTGTAGTTGTATTCTGTTCAAGTGATTGTTAGGCTTCAAGCTGTTAAGCACACATGCTGTGTGCGCAGTCGGAAGATAATACTGTGGACTTTCTTTCCCAGGAGGTGAATGTTGTCTTTAGGATTTCGGCTGGTCATATATTTATAGAATTCCATCCCATTGTTTCACATGACACATCTGTTTATTAAATTCTCTTTGTTGACAGATTTGAACATTATTTTAATTTTGTGCATAGTTGTTTGTGTACATGGCTGGTCTTCTTGTGCTCCCTTCTTTGCCTCCCTTTCATGTCATTGCCAGGTGGGTTTGTCCTCCCTGCCTTGTCATTGTCAGGGGTCAGGGGTGTTTGCAAAGGAATCCACGGCATAACAATGCTGAATTCATAAGATGTAAGCATATATATATATAGCGAAAATGTCAGAAGTTGTCCGACAGAATGGAGAGTGCCGCAGTAACCAAACGAATAAGTGAAAAATACTACATAAAGTACAAAGGTTACCATTAAAGCATAGTTATCAATGTTAAAAATAAATAACTAGCAAGAAACACAAGAACAATGACTTCTTTTCACGTTCTGGTCCAGCTGGGACCTTTCTCAAGACACAAAAACCGAGCAAGAAACATTGAATTGCAAATGTCCGCTTGGAGACGTCTTTCTTACAGTTACGCTCCGCATAATGAATGACACGCTAAAATAATTGTTGAATTATGTGCGTTTATAATTATTGCACACCATTGACACACAGAAATTCACATAGAATCAGCAAATTTAGGCACTAAAAGTGATGAAAAACCATCTGTTAAAGAGACTAATCAGATCAAAATGAGTCCAAGAAATAAAAAATGCGAACACAGACCACGCACACAAACCAATATTGTGTATGTGGAAAACAACATTAGGAAAAAATGAGAGTTGGAGGCCACCAATGAGCAATGTCAAGATGGGGGGAGGGGGAAAGAAGTGTGTGAGCCAATACTTGTTTGTGGATGCATTTAAATTCTTGTACATTATGTGTGGGTACCTTTCTTACATCTATGTATTGATTATGTGTGGGTGCCTTTCTTACATCTATCTATTGATTATGTGTGGGTACCTTTCTTACATCTATGTATTGATTATGTGTGGGTACCTTTCTTACATCTATCTATTGATTATGTGTGGGTACCTTTCTTACATCTATGTATTAATTATGGAACAGAGATATGTGTGTGTGTATTATTTATGTACAAATATATATATATATGTTTTGTGGCATGTACACTTGTGTACAAGTATATGTATGGATGTGTGTATGAACATATACATGTATATATTTTATGTATGTATATATATGTGTGTGTATTTATATGTGCATTTATATACAAGTGCTACTGTTTATATTATTATATTATTTTGTATTAATTACTGTATGTTTATTTATGTATTTACTTGTGTAAACATATGTAAATAAGTTTACGTATATAAATATATATATATCTTTATGTCTTTATGTTTACGTACGTGTGTCTATGTCTATGTATGTATACATTTATGCGTATCTATCTATCTATTCTCTAAATCCTTTATTGACTTTCAGCGTCGAATAGTTCTCTGGAGATGGTTCTCTTGTGTGCTGAGTATATTGTGTATTTGTAACCTCTTTTATTTCGGAGGTCCACCGTTTTCCTGGTGGACCTCTAGGTCTGCCTTCACTGTATCTGTGTAGTATAGCTTGATGTGGTATGCTGCATGATTGTAGTCTGCTGATGTGTGAAAACCATACGATCTGTTTGCTCTTAATATATTCCAAGATTGGGTTGGTGCATGATCTTTGTCGAATGTCCTCATTCCTCACTCTGTCTCCTCACATAGTGATTTTCATAGGAATCTACGTAAGGATACCATTTCAGATGTCATAAGTATACATTTGCCTTGTGCTGTTTTTGTTAATTGTTGGCGTTGGGAGCATATCGTTGGCATGATAGTTGTTTTGAATAGTGTTATTTCGGTGTTTAAATCTACATTTTTGTTTCTGAATATTGGTGTCATTTGCCCTAGACCTTGGTATGCTTTACTACATCTATTGAATATTTTGTTGCTGCTCTTGCCGTCTGTTGTTATATTGTTTCCTATGTATATGAAGGTATATATCGAGTGTATATGTAAAATTGACAACACTAATGAAGAAGGAAACCCAAACAACCCCCTGAGCGAACTTCTTATTGCACACGATCAAGCAATACTATCAAAATCAGAAGAACAACTACGCCAACGTGTAAATAGTCTCCACACAATATGTAGGTTCTATAACATGAAGTTCAACACAGAAAAAGATCGAGGTAATGCCAATTGCAAGAACAGAAAAACACACTACAGAAAAAACACAGAAAAAGATCGAGGTAATGCCAATTGCAAGAACAGAAAAACACACTACCATTTTCATCGATGACCAACAACTTAAACTATCGAAAGATTGCACTTATCGTCGAAGCATAATATCATCAAATGGAAAAAATACCAAAGGAATTCAAGATAGATGAAACTTAGCATAACAGATCTTACGCCAGCTGTCTCTTAAAAACAAACACATGAGCGTAAATATCAAAACTGCACTATATAAAACGATCATCATACCATCACTATGCTACAAAAGTCAAACATGGACACTAGCAATAAAAGACAAAATAAAACTTCTCATAACATAGAAATGACATGTCTAGGAAGAATTATTGGAGCAACAATACAGGACAGAATCAGAAATGAAACATCAGAAGAGTAACATACACACCAATCCTAGGTCACATCAGAAGACAGCAGATTAGATGGCTGTCCCATGCTTTCAGACTACCATCAAAATCATTGCTATACAGACACGATGGGTATAAAGACAAGGGTAGATCATGCAAAATATGGATTACGGAAATAAAAGAGTCAACACAAACACACATATGAAACACACAAAAAGGTCGTCACCAGAGAGCGCTTCTACATCCCTCTGAGTCTGACGATATAAATGGAGCAACCTGGACAAAGTAGTAGGATAAATGTACACTATATGCTGTGAATACTAAGGTATACTGATGCTGGTATGACGACTGCTATTCTCAGGCGTGCTGTTATTACTGAAATATAATTTGTCTTGACATGACAAGTAAGATGTACTTACGTTTGATGTGAAGACTGAAGTATATTAAGGCTTGATTTGACTAGTAAGGTATACTTAAATTTAATGTTATTGTTCTCTTTGGCTTAACATTATTTCTTGATTAGGAGCCAGCACCACAGGATTAGTGACATTTCATATAACTGGACATCTCGCCGATCAATCAACAAGTCCTGCATGGCCAGAACAGGAGGTTAATGTGATACTTCGGATGTCGCTGCTTAGAGTGACACGGTCATTTCTTACATGAACGTTTATATGTTGCGTATTATGCTCTGCGAGTCTGAACGAATCTTTGTGTGTGTTGATGGTAGCAACACCAGCAAAGTGAGAGCCTATGTTACCACATATAGCTCTATTCGTATACTTGGTATTGTTATTTGATATTCCGCAGATCTCTGTGCAACTTTCCTACCTTTTTGGTAAGTAATGAATCCCAAAACACACCTGTTTGCTTCTCTTATTAGTGAACCATTTGTGTAGATGATCGTATATTGTGAATTTGAGAACTGCTGGATACGTTTGTGTATCATTACTTCAGTTCTAGTGTCAGTCCAGACAACGCGCACTCTCTCAATAGCTGTTTCATAACATTTGCTAAAGTTTCTTCTCCTTGGAAACTTCCACGCATTTACAGATTCTTCCTACTTGCTGTAATTCACAATCTGAAATCGTATCTTCGTCCACTGACAACCAAGACTCTTCCTTGTGTATTATCTAGAAGTTAGTCTAAAGTGTGATGGTTAATGTTGATGACTTAAAATTATTCTGTGGTCTGTGCTTCTAGATGACATACTATCATGGTTGGTAGGTGTAAAATGAATATCATATGAGAGATGGGTGTATCCCTGGTGCATCCTACTACCGCCCTCATTTCCTCATTATGGACACTGCCCAGTCTCTCTGTCTGCGTCTGCAAAAGTGCGAGTATTTCTAGTTCATAGTCAATTACAGACATTATCACTGCTTGAGTGGGCAGGAAAATGGATGTTTGTTGTATCTCTGCGGATGCCAATACGTTAACTGCACTAATACCTTTCTTAGCTTTCTTAACTACATTGTCCACACATTTCAGAAAGGACACACTTCTGTCGAAAGTAATTCTTAGATAACGTATGATCTGTTCCCTGTTTATGTTAGTGCTTGTGTAGATAGCAACTGGCAGTATGCCTGAGAATCCGTTAATGTTCAACGATAACCAGACAATCTTTATCGTTTACCTTAGAGGGATTGAAGTCTCGATTGTACTTGATCCAGGTCGCTAGTTCCTATAGTTTACTCAGTACACCCACTCATCATTTTCACATCTACATATTCTATATATAAACACATGTACGTATATATGAGTCATATGTTTTTGATCGTTCGACGTAAAAAACTATGTATGTATATATGATGCATACATGTTTGTCTTAGAAGTCTTCGTAATGTAACTTCATATTGCTGTTTCATATGTGCTGTATCTTATGGCGCAAGCGAATCTTATTTCAGTATCGCAGACGTTAGGGCATATATACCAATACGAGAATCTTTCTATAAGTGTCTCAAAGTATATGAACGTTTTGCTGAAGTGAATTGAGTGTTAATGACTTGCACGTATCAGTAAATGTGGTATAAGTAAATATTACATACATATCTCAGCCAAAAATGTACTTCTAGTATACGAACCGTACATAACTGCTTACGAAACATTTGCTATAAAAGCTTTAGATTTGATTTCGCTTGTTGAGAGCCGTCCTTAAATACGCAACGCAGCTGTAACTCAAATTATAAGTGAATTGGACTCTTATTTCTTCTTCTGAGAGCAGAGCCAAATATCGATCTTATGGCGTCATTTATTTGGTCTCACTTCCTGACCCCTATTGTAAATTACATCGTGTCTACATCCAATACTTCACTATAAATTTAATTAAAGTCGCCATTCGGTAATGAAGATGGACATTAAGTGGACATCTCTCATCGATCCATTTTTGAAATGTGTAACTTCGGGTCATAGAGGTTTATGTCAACACTTTTATTTGCTGGTCTTTTCTACTTTATTACTTTCTTGAACTTTCTAAGAATCCCTAGTTGAGTTTGGTCCTGGTCATGTTCTTGTCTCTTCTAAAATACTATTTCCACAAAGGCTTACCACTTGTTATGTTTAGTTTGACTTTTTAAATTATATTATCTTTATTCAGAAAATATATTATATTAGATATTAGGTGTTCATTAGGTTATGTTGCTCTACACAGACCGGACACTTTCATAAGCGTTCAGGTCTCCGCATCAGTGAACTCTCAGGGTATAACGGCTGATGATTCGAGTTCTATATTGGTTCACTGCCCTTTTTTGAAATATTTTTCATGTGTTCTCTACGGACCAGGTCCATCCTCATCCCAATTCGTGCATTCTGGATATTGACTCTATTATATTAAATAAGGGTCAGACAAGACTTAAGTAATAAGCTTCATTTATTTTGTTTTATTTGTTACTAACTCTTGCAGATTAGAAGATATAATCTGGGCAACGCATTTCGTATGGTTTACAGTTTCACTGCGATGTCTGCGCACTTAGGTCAGAATCATCCCATTTGAGCAATGCTTCTAGGTCACTAATTATTTTTGCAGTGGGACAGACATCCCCATTCCCAAAATTCTCCTTACGACATGAATGGTAGATAACAACATTGCTTTCTTTTTACCCCTTTCGGGCTTCATCAACATATCACACTCATAAAAAGACTTTCAGGCCCATATAGATTTAAAACTAATAGGAGTTGGATGACTATATCGATTTAAAACTAATAGGAGTTGGATGACTATATCGATTTAAAACTAATAGGAGTTGGATGACTATATCGATTTAAAACTAATAGGAGTTGGATGACTATAGATTTAAACTAACATAGAAGTTCTTGAATTATATAGATTTAAAATAACATAGGAGTTTCAGAACTATATAGATTTAAACTAACATAGAAGTTCTTGAATTATATAGATTTAAAATAACATAGGAGTTTCAGAATTATATAGATTTAAAATAACAGGGATCTCAGAGATATATAGATTTAAAATAACATTGGGGTCTCAGAATTATATACAATTAAAATAACATAGAAGCCTCAGAGCGATACAGATTTAAAATAACATAGGAGTCTCAGAGCTATATAGATTTAAAATAACAAGTGAGTTTCAGTACTATATAGTTTTATATTGCAACGGGTGTACTTATATAGAAGCAACATCCAGGTTTCAGAAGATTATCTGTGAAATAGGAACATGATTTCCACAATGTGCAATGTACTCACTGTGCCTAAATTAAACAGATAATGTTCTGTTGTGTGTTTTTGGAAACACACACATTTAAAATGACTGTCATTCACAATGTTATTTGTATACTCTGTGTATACTAATAATTTATTGTTCTCTATAGACGGGGTTCTCAATCTGGGACATATGCCTCTCACCAAAGATATTACAAAGAACTAAGTGAATTCCATTTGTTCAAAACCAGATTCACCATAAATATATCCCACATGTTCCCTTCCCAAGCACAATTAAGTGGCTTCTTTGGTGAGTAATGTCTGTAGATACATTTGGAAGTGAGTAATCTACAGAAAATTGTACAATATTAAATAACTCTGAGTAAGACAAAGAGAGGATAATTTATAGCGAATTGTAAAATAGTTCTATCGTAAGCTTAATTCATAATATTCATAATAAACCGCGTTGCCAAATTGTTGAAACTGTTTTTTTACAAGCACAATTCATGAAACATCTGGCTAAAAATGACTCGGAATCGATAATAAGTATTCAAATTTACCAATAGGTGGCAAATAGAAAAATTGACCATACACAAATTTCAGTGTCAATGATACTTAAATATTGCTAAATTTATGACATTTTTCAATGAAATGACCAATTCTAGCAATCCTGATAATAACTTATCAGTACCTGCGTGACACATTTATTGGTAAAGGCTGGAACTGTAGTAAAACTGTACTGCAGTATGTATAAACAAGGAATACAACGTGTTCAATTTCAGAATTCAAAACAGACTGAAGCCTTTTGGTAGAAACATCGATTCGCCTGTTTTGCTAACTATAAACCATGCTATTTAGTATTATTTGTTCATTACATATTAATGAGAAGGAAAATTACGCAAGGAGCCTTAGATACAGACGGAGAACTAATATTATGTAGTGCCTAAGCATTTGTCGGTTATAAATAATGTGGCTATAACCCAACAAAAAAAACCAGAGGTAACGGTTATTTCAAAGAAACATATACAACACCTTGTAAGATAAAAGTGAATGATATAGTATTAAAACAGGTCCATCAATTCACATGTTAAGGTTAAGTTAAATGATTACAGCAGATGGAAGAAGCTCAACAGAAATAAGAAGTAGAATAGGGCAGGCAAAAACTACATTCAGAAACATGAAAAATATATTCTGTAATATGGCATTGTCATTAGAAATGAGAAAGTTCTGCAGTGGTATATAACTCCCTTAAAAAAAAAAAGTAAAGCAACCCATATAATTTGTTAATGCCGTAGGGGTGTGAGATGTTAGCAATCTCACAGTTCAAAGGCTCTGCAAATGAGAGCGGTAGCCATGACCTCTCCCTCGCAGTCTTTACTTTCCGGATTAATCCGGTACCCATTTAAGGCTGGGTCGATCTGGGAGCCGCTGCGCACTGAAAGAAATTTCCACCTCAACTGGGGAATGAACTCAGGACCACTCAATGCGAAGCCAGTGTGCTAAGCTCTGCGCTACGTGGCTCCCTATATAACTTCTATACTAACATATGGATGCGAGTCTTGATACTAAACAAACTGGAAAGTGGGAAATTAGAGGCAACAGAGGTGTGGTAAAATACAATCTTCATTTTTTAGCCACTTCGTGAGACAAGCAGGTTTGGGGAATGTAGTCACAATAAACACCATTGAAGGCAACATATATAGAGGGCTACAACGTGAGAAATTATTAGACAGTTTAACAACCTGGCACGGCAGGGAAACAACAACGATCTTGATACATAATTCTGTGGAAAGAGAGCCGTGGAGTATCATGCTCGCCTACGCCAGCCGGCATGGCACCTGATGATTATGTTAACCCAGCAGATAGTTCAAAACAGGACTACATAATGTGTTGCTATTATTTTCAAGATGGCAACCAGCTGCATGTCAAAACAGCGGCATGATGTTTGTGAATATGAAAACTCATATTGCGCCTTTACTCATCAATGAAATATATACATCTTGTAATGGACATTAATGGCTTATGTTGTCTCAACCCAAATGGAGACATCGACAAACGTGGCAAGGAGTGGCACATTTTATCTGGAGTTTCTTTCACTCGGACAATTGCACATTGGTTTGGCTTATTAGAGGCCCCAGACTGTCGGGCGGCAAGAGCAATTGACTTTTGCTTCGAACATAAGACGTGAAGGCTCTCTAACAAACAACATTATTTAATAGGGGTTCATCCCAGTGCAAACTAAAGTATTCTCACCACATAACACAAGACTTATCTTTTTTCTATGTTTTAATATCTCTATATGAAGGGGGTGTAATGTGTGAGAAATTTTTAGAAATCGCCGTTGTCTAATATATTGCACAGTGTGTTAAATTGTCGACCATGTATGTCTGTAGTGATGCTCTACGTGAATATATACAAGTAATATATATATATATATATATATATATATATATATATATATATATATATATATATATATATATATATATACATACAACAGAGTGTGTGTAACGCCTCCCATTTTGTGTCATAACTCACTGTGTGTGTGTGTAATACCTCACAGTGTGTGTAATAACTAACAGTGTGTGTAATAACTAACAGTGTGTGTAAAACCTCACAGTAATAATACTTTACAGTGTGCGTAATACTTCTCAGTGTGTAATATCATACAGTGTCTGTATTACCACGCATTGTGTATATTGTAATACAGCATTCGTCTTTTCATTGCCCGGTGATGCCTTCGGTCTCACCATCAGCAAATCGAAGACATTAGTAATGTATCAATCGGCGCCAGTTTTCCCCTATACAGAACCAATAATCACAGTAAAAATATAAACTCAATATTGCCAATAATCGTGTATATCTCGGCAGCACCCTATCGCAAACTGTTACAGTTGACGAGGACGTTGCCCTGCGAATTGCTCGCGCCAGTGCGACATTCGGAATTGTTCGTGCCAACGTCTGGATCTGGCGTGGTCTCAGTTTGACAAGTAAGTTGGACGTGTACCACGCAGTGGTTCTACCAACACTGCAATATGCCGCGTCATCCAGGACTGTCTATACGAAACGCTCTCGACAGCTTAACTCTTTTTACCTTCGGTGTCTAAGAAACCTCATAGGAGTACGTTGGCAGGATAGTGTACTAGACATGGAAATCCTTCAAAAGTCCCGTATGCTCTGTTGATTAGGTCCCCACTCCGCTGGGTTGACCACATCGTCCGTATGCCAGACAAGCGTCTTCCAAAGAGATTGTTCTATTGGGAGCTGTGCGATGGTACATGCTCAAGAAGCTGGCAGAAAAAGCGCTTCAATGATCACATAAAAACTCTCAAATATTGCAGCATCGATCCTAACTCCTAGGAGACTACAGCCCGTGATAGCTCAATTTGGCACACCCATATCACTGCTTGCATCACTAAATCTGAAAAATAAAAAGACTGGGAGCAAATTACAAGCTACGAAAGCAGAGGGACAAACCCAAAAATTATCCTGCTCCAAACCTTCTACACTCCTGCTTGAACTGCAATATAACCTTCCTGGCACGAATCAGACTCATCGGGCATCTGCGAACTCACAAAGCAAATTAGACAATCACAAATGTTTTGTTCTTTTTCTACGTATTCATCACATTTATTATTATTTATGCCATGTTCGTCTTCGCTTGCAAATGAGGAACACCATCAGTATAGCAGTGGTACTATTTCTTTAAGCCGAAATACCAGAACAAGAGAGAATGGAAGGAAAGTGTTGACGACATTTTGTTATCAGAAAGAACTTTCGGAGCAGCTATCAATGTGTCCGGAGTGATGTTAACCCGCACTAAAAACTAAACTCTTGGAGTAAGATATATTTTATGGTTCACCAAGAGAAATAATGTCTGACTGATGATAACTCGCACTCATTACTCATCTTGCAGAAAAATTCAATGGGTGATTCACTGACAGAAAGAATGTCAACATATCTTCCTTCCTGCATGCCAGCAATGTAGCAAATAAATGTAACACATAATGTAGCAGATAATGTAGCAGAGCAATGTAGCAGAGTAATGTAGCAGATAAATGTAGCAGAGTAATGTAGCAGAGTAATGTAGCAGATAAATGTAGCAGAGTAATGTAGCAGATAAATGTAGCAGAGTAATGTAGCAGAGTAATGTAGCAGATAAATGTAGCAGAGTAATGTATCAGATACATGTAGCAGAGTAATGTAGCAGATAAATGTAGCAGAGTAATGTAGCAGATAAATGTAGCAGATAAATGTAGCAGAGTAATGTAGCAGAGTAATGTAGCAGATAAATGTAGCAGAGTAATGTAGCAGATAAATGTAGCAGAGTAATGTAGCAGAGTAATGTAGCAGAGTAATGTAGCAGATAAATGTAGCAGAGTAATGTATCAGATAAATGTAGCAGAGTAATGTAGCAGATAAATGTAGCAGAGTAATGTATCAGAGCAATGTAGCAGAGTAATGTAGCAGAGTAATGTAGCAGATAAATGTAGCAGATAAATGTAGCAGAGTAATGTAGCAGATAAATGTAGCAGATAAATGTAATGCATAATGTAGCAGATAATGTAGCAGAGTAATGTAGCAGATAAATGTAGCAGATAAATGTAGCAGATAAATGTAGCAGATAAATGTAGCAGAGTAATGTAGCAGATAAATGTAGCAGATAAATGTAATGCATAATGTAGCAGATAATGTAGCAGAGTAATGTAGCAGATAAATGTAGCAGATAAATGTAGCAGATAAATGTAGCAGATAAATGTAGCAGAGTAATGTAGCAGATAAATGTAGCAGATAAATGTAGCAGAGTAATGTAGCAGAGTAATGTAGCAGATAAATGTAGCTGATAAATGTAGCAGATAAATGTAGCAGAGTAATGTAGCAGAGTAATGTAGCAGATAAATGTAACACATAATGTAGCTCATAATGTAATCAAAGTAATGTAGCAGATACATGTAGCAGATAAATGTAATGCATAATGTAGCAGATAATGTAGCAGAGTAATGTAGCAGAGCAATGTAGCAGAGTAATGAAGCAGAGCAATATAGCAGAGTAATGTAGCAGAGCTATGTAGCAGAGTAATGTAGCATATAAATGTATCACATAATGAAGCCGAGCAACGTAGCAGAGCAATGTAGCAGAGAACGACATTATATCTGACATTCAATATGCAGGTCATGAATACAACATAAGACGAAGAGAGTCAGAACCGCGGTTACTGTATTTTCTACACATGTAATCACACATCATATTAGTCGTTCTTATCTCTCTTCGTCTTCTCGTGTATTAATGGCATGCAAAATGACTAATATCAGATATAATGTCATTTTATGCTACACTTCTGACATGTCTCTGATTGATTCTGTGGTTCCAATCTGTGGTTTTCCTATCTTTATCAGCAAATTGTGGACGAAACGTAGCTTTTACGTATTTTTCGGTGTAAATCTCCTATTTAACCCTTTTTTATACTTTTCCTAATATTCACTTACCATATGGTGGAGACAGAGTTTTACAGCAGTCTCCCGATCACTCCGTTTTTAACACCTAGCACGGCACTATTTCTCAGACTTAGCTAGTCACTCAACACAGTAAATAATAATACTGCTCAAGCGCGTAGATACGGACTGGTAGTGTGTTGTTTACTCCCACTCCCCCTTAGAAACTCAGAAAAAGACTCGGAGTTTTAGTATTAGGAATTTAACCATAGTTTGTGGTTGTGTTTTCCTGCATATAAATATCCCCAGGAATTATAAGCGACTAGATCTTAATTACTATGTGTTTTTAAAAAAAGGTTAGGGAGGGAGAATTGCCAGAGCCTTCTTTCATACACAGGAGGCTTCGGCTTATTGCAATGCCTTTTGAAGAAGTCTTCATTTCGAGGGAGTATATGGTAGGAGGCAAAATTGTATTTTGCTTGGGTCACTGCTGTGCACCTTTGTCCAGGCGAGCTGCTTTGCCGTCTGGGAATCATTCATCATATAAGACAACATAATTCTCTGTTGTGTACTTGGTTCAGTCAATCAGTCAGTTCCTCGTTTGCCACGTTTGGCACATAGCGCGGATGTCATAGTTTTCCCTCTTAAAACAGCCCGTGACACGTTCTTTAAATACTAATGTATCCTTATACGACTGACCCGTTTTACTTGAATATATACAGCATGCCTGTCTGACTCCTTGTTTTATATGCCTGAATATATTTCAATGTTTATGCGGAATGAAGTGACTATTTAAAGTGTGATTCAGCGAAAATACAAATGTACCTCTCATGATGTAGAATCGGTACTTTAAACCTCGAACGTTAGTCCAATTTGGTTAACTCAGAGTGGTGACCATAACAAATAATGGTGATTCTCGTGGAAATACGACTACCGAAGTACGAGTATAATAGGTTAAACTGAGGTCTTTTACCGGGAAATTCAATTTAATGTGGTGGACACATTGCGTGACCTGTAGCCTGTATGAACTAACGTGATCCCCTACCGAATAACACTATAATAATCAACCAAATAAAGACTACACTTACGTGAAAAAGCTACATTTAGAGGTCGTATTAACCTTTAGACAATTCTATTAGAATAACTGTATGAGATAATTGTATTAGAATCAATGATGATTTTTAGATCTATAGAAAATATGTCAGAAATAGCTGTTGGTGGGTATAATGTGAATAACCTATGCTGACGACACGGTTCTGGTAGCAAAGAGTGAAAAAAGAACTACAATAAGTGATTACAATTATAGAAGAAGAAAGCGCAAACAAAGGTCTCAGCTTGAACACCAAGAAAACAGAGGTAATGCTTACATCAAAAACATCTAGCCCTTCTAAATGTAACATCAAGGTCAACGTGACAGTTCTTAAACAAGTAGACAAATTTAAATATTTGGGCACAATTATTACTTCAGATGGTAGATGCGTCACTGAGATAAAAAAAAAATCAAACAGCACAGACAAAAGCAGCATTTCAGAAGATGAGGAACATCTTGTGTAATAATTCATTATCAGAAGTACGAAATAACATACTAAAATGTTACATGGAGCCCATACTGTTATATGGTAGTGAAGCATGGACAATTGACAATATTGCAAGAAAACATCTGGAGGCCACATGGATGTGGTTTTATAGAAGAATATTGAAAATATCAAGGACAGCTAAAAACGAGTAATGCTATAATTCTACAACACGTCAACTCAAATAGAGAACTTATTAACTGTATTAAAAGACGACAATCACAGTTTCTGGGTCATATCATGAGGAGAGGTGGGCTGAAGAAAATCGTAACAACTGTAAAGATCGAGAAATGAAAATGAGGGTAAGAGACACAGAGGAACACAACGTGAGAAAATGTTGAATGGCGTGAAAACCTGGCATGATGCATAAACTTAAGACACTATATTTAAATGTATAACTTACAGAGGACTGTGAAGAGACATTAGGGTATTACAAGTATATGTTGATAGATACAATACGTTTACAGTATTTTATATATGCCCTTATTGGTGTCTGTGGCCGGGTCGATAACAACAAGCACAGTGGTAAAGGTCAAGCACGTTTGATGGATGTTAGCACTCATATTTGTGGCCAGTTAGTCGTACGAAGAATGTTCATAGACATATTGCGACGTCCTGCTACCCTACTAGCGATATGGTTAAGTATGCCCACCGTTCACTGGAATTGATAACACATACAGCATGTCAGTTCATCATCTTATCATTAAGTGCCGTCTCTGCAGCGAAGGTTGGCTGCACTCCGTCACACCTGTCAATTACCAAGTAGTAAACATTTGCCAGAAACAGTTTGGAAATGAACGCTTACAACATGGCTCTGATTTGATCATGAAACAGAGATATAAATTGCAAAAATACCAATAATAAAGTTCGATATATATAGCACAAAAGTAAGTTAACATACTAATGTTGTAGAAGGCTTCTTTCTGTCTTTACAGACAATACTACTAGTGATGTGTTGGTTGTAATATATGAAACAGTATTCTCAGCAAAAAAGATAAACATACTACAAACACAAATAGATCAATTCGATAGATAAAGTAATGAATATGGACTAGATCCCCCCCACCTAAAAAAATCTTGATGATCAGCAAATTTATAGAGGATCGAGCGCTAACCATAAAATACATGGATATAAATATATATATATACTTCAAGTAGATGATCACCAATAGGTTGGACAAAGAATTACAAATGATGGTAGATTTGAAACAGAAGTTAATAAAAGGAGTATAGAAATGGCTAAGAGCACTTTCAATGACATGGATTGAGTATTAACATCTATCAAATGAGAAACACAGTAGAAATATGAATTATAAAATGCGACATTAATTCTACATGAATGCATGTTTCAGAAACATGGTAATGAACAAACAACTTACAGACATATTTGATGCCTTTGAGATGCGGGGATATAGATGAATAGGGAGAACATCATGATAAGATAAGAAAACGAGCATATACCTTATGTCAGCAGTTCGTATGAGATATTAAGAGAAGTAGATATCAATCAATTAAAGTACATTATAGACCTGACCTGGAAGTAGAATTTAGAGAAATGAGCAAGGGGTTGGCAGATATACAGAGGATGTTGGATAACTGTTGCAGCCAGCCTTCACTGCGGAGAAGGCACTTGATGATGATATTAATATGTAGGTGTACAAGCAAACAAGAGGATATTTAATAAAAAAGAGAGGGTATGCATTAGTGCTTGTGATAGCTTCTAGCCATAATGAAGGCAAGTGTTACGTAATTAATGACCGAATGAAATCGATTGTGCTAAACCTGGACAATGCCAGCTCAAGACAAAAGAAAAATAATGACAGCAGAAATGACATATCTACGAAGAATACTCAGAGTGTCATTAAGAGATAGAATTAGAAATGATAACATCAGACAGATAACTAAAACAATACCAGCATTGGAATACATCAAAAGACAACATATCAAGTATTTTCACACGCTTCCAGATTACCAACAAAAACCATGACACAAATGGCCATTACATATAGACATAACAGATATAAAGATGGATAACCATGTAAAAGAAGGATCACAGAAATCAAAGAGCCACAGGTAAATCGCTTACACACAGCACACAAGAAGACTATCTCCAGAGAACTCTTCCACCCCTGAAGCCGCAAGGCAAACAAGGGCTACATCGTATGTATATATATATATATATATATATAGAGAGAGAGAGAGAGAGAGAGAAATTCAGTATACTATTTTTCATTTCTCGATAATCATTTCTCCAATTGTTATCTTTGTATAAAAAGAACTCATTCACTGGACAGTTATTTAAAGAGAAACAGACAATGTCAGTATTTACCATATTGTCTAAATTCAGAACAATGACATCTAGACATCTATAATCATTTCAGACACGCTACAAATTGAAAGTCTTCATTTTTAAGTATTACACTTAGATACTAATAGCGAACTTTTTAAATGTGTTGTTATAACAAAACATAAAGAATGACATTAACTACCTTGATCAATTCCACTAAAGGTAAACAAAGCACAAATGTAATATTGATGTATGATGTAACTGTAAATAATACCTAGGGCACTGACTTACATTTATTCTAAAATGACAGCCTTGACGTTTACTGGCACTCACATTTGTTATAAAATTACAGCCTTGACCTTTACTGCGAGTGAGGACGTATTTTTTCTGGTCGATTGACTTCCTAACAGGTAGCTCTTAGTCACGCATTTAACGTTACATAGTGACTTCCTCCGGTGTTTCTATTATATTGTATCAAACTGATCGATTTCCGAGTGTACAAATGTCCTACAGCTCCTTGATCTTGGAAGCTAGGATTGATTATCTTACAGAACTAATGTCTATTTTGGAATGTAGGAAAATGGTATATATTGTAGGTTAAATGCGTAATGATAGTGCATGCAACGTAAACATAATCTTGGAGACGTGAGAAGATATGCCAAGCAGGGCCATAGAAACATATTTGTTAAGGCTGCGATGTTGTTACCAAAAAACATCCTTTGTTCTTTTCGCGAGTTATTTCTTTTGTTTTCGTGGGATTTGAGGTTACCTCGTTTTCTGTAAAGCATTTTTTTTATTGGGGAAAGGGGGGGGGGATGTTGACTCGATTTTTAGACTTTATAGAACTAATTGTCAAGTTATGACTTCCTAGAACCAACTGTCAAGTTATGACTTCCTAGCATTAATTTTCAAGTTCTGACTTCCTAACATTAATTTCCAAGATTTGACTTCCTAGAAGTCAATGAGTACATAAATAGGAACCATCAATGAGTTATAGAAAAAATATGAAAGCAGCTGACTAGATGTGAACCAGGTCTATTCAGCTGGCCCATATTCGCGTGGAAACTTGAGTCAACACTCTCACCGAATAAGACTACACAGCATCTCTCTAAAAAATAATATGCGATTTTAGTCAGCAATGTAAAGTGTATATTCTCAAATTACTATTATTATGCAATGTCGTTCGAAACACACACCTTTGGCAATATCCCTATTTAATTGGATAATACAAAAATTACCAATAAGAAAGCACGTAGTATGAATACCACAATATACATATTACGAGTATGTACCTGTATCAAACACACGCTCTAGAACTATTCAACATATGTTTATAAAATTAGAAGCACATTCAGTTTAAGATAATGAAAGTTGAGCAAAAACGGCAATAGAACAATGATTCACTAACTTCTGAAATCGCAAAACAATATGTACGTACAATGAATACTACACACCCAACTTGCAACGAAGTGATGAAAATGGGAAAATATATTTACTACTGCGCTATCGCTAACCTAAAAGGTACTAATGAAAACAACACATGAAGCAGTATTGTTCAGGTAAACTCTGAAAAACGTATGTAAATACCATATTTATCGCAAGATAGCATATCATGTATATGATGTATCAGGTATCCATACACATGACGATTCTGCACTAATCCTTCCGTTTATGTGTTATGTTCAGTGCATCTTCAAATTCCTGTCTATTTCTTTCTTGGTCTACCTCTTATTTCTTTTTTTTAATTGTAAAGTTTTCATCCATCCATGTATTCTATTATACGTCGCAAAGTTGCCGTATTCTTTTGAAACATCGCACAGTTTCCCAATGTCACTGAGATTATTCATAACACTTTCTGTTATTTATAAAACACTTCTAGATTCTAAAACTGAACAGCTCCTAAAGAATTGTAGAATCACTGGTAATATCAACTTTACACAGTTATTGCTCAAGATAAGCTTTTGAAATAATGCGTAGAAGAAACTGTTAGTAACGCCCTTAGCGACAGCGTGTATTGTTTATTTCAGAGACAGAAGATACAACAAAACTTAAGGACTACATTTGATGCTAATATTTTTAGTAAATATTGAGACCAGTCAAGAGCAAAATAATAAACACATGCAGCTTTCAAAGCTTCCGTTTCGCTTTCAACCTAAGAAGACAACTGTTGGTTGTGTCTGAAAGCTTTGGATTATTATCTTGTAGTTACTGTTAACTTTTTCTTCAACATTTGCTTCATGAGTGCATAGAATACCCAAAATTACTGTCACTCTTAGAGAATTTGTAAACTATTTAGCTAATTATTCTTCGTCCGTTCCCAAGTAAAAAGGAAGCATTTATCGTTTAGTAATATTTTCTACAAATTAAGATTGTAAATATAAACTAAGCCGCAAGGTATCCAGGAGATTGTTGTTGTTTAGATCCAGGGGAATTATGAACGATTAGCTGTTACTATATATGTGCAATAGTGTAGTTTTTCTGTGTGCAATAGGGTTGTCTATGTGCAATATGGTAGTTTCTATACGTGCAATAGTGTAGTCGCTTTGTGTAATAGGGTAGATTATCTATGTGCAAATGGTAGTCACGCTATGTACAATAGGGTAGTCTATATGCAAAAGGGTAGTCTCGCTATGGGCAATAGGGTAGTTTCTTTAGATGCAATAGGGTATTTTCTCTATGAGCAATAGGGTAGTTTCTCTATTGCAATCGGATAGTTTCTCTATGTGCAATATGGTAGTTTCTCTTTTAGCAAAAGGGTTATTTCTCTATTAGCAATAGGGTAGTTTCTCTATGTGCAATTGCGTATTCTCTCTATGAGCAATAGGGTATTCTCTCTACGAGCAGTAGGGTAGTTTCTCTATGTGCAATAGGGTAGTTTCTCTATGTGCATTAGGGTAGTTTCTCTATGTCAATAGGGCATTCTCTCTATGAGCAATAGGGTAGTTTCTTTATGTGCAATAGAGTAGTTTCTCTATGTTCAATAGGGTAGTTTCTCTATGTCAATAGGGTATTCTATAAATACATGATGGCTAAAAAGTAGTCATCGACCAATGACGAAGAACTTTTCTCATACCCTTAATGTCATCGATGAGATCAAATTCACTTGAAAAGTAAGCCTCAAGAGACTGAGATTTGAGAACCACTGTTTTAGTTGAAACTGAGAATCACGTAATATGCCTGAATGTTTTGTGAGATAAGAAATTCATACTGGCGTTATATGGCAGAAGGTAGTTCAGGTGTTTGAGGAAGTACCTGTATTAAGAGGTACTTAGCTCTCGGATTTATAAGGCACATCTGATTTGAGATTGAAGTGGAAAACACGAATAAAGTAAAGAATAGAAATTCCAGGTAGGAATACATCACAGACGTCGGGAGCCAGAGCGATGTTAGTATGTTTGTAGATACAAAAATGGAAAACTGTTATTCAAAGACATTAAGTGCGTGATGGGATTATGTGAAATTATGGGATTTGGAGAAGTGATATTTTGAAATTATGGGATTTAGTGAAGTGAATAGCTGTAAAAAAAAAATTATAAACCTTTCATTGCAGCATGTTTTCATTTGAAGGAGTGAAGGGAGGCTGTCGATGGGCTATGGAAATGAAAGCCGCTTTGCCATAGCAGACGCCGCGAGATCTACAGGAAGGATTGGGATTAATAAAGAACAATTTTAATAAACTTTAACTTGAACTTTATAAACGATAACCAAGTTTATGAAATCATAAAATGGATATTATTTCAATTTGGGGGAGGTATTTTTAAAGCTATTTTGCTTATTAATTTCATTAGCACAAAATAAGGATTAGGTTTGTAAGAACATTTATATGTAGATATTTGTATAGGCGCTAACAAACTAAATGTATCAACAGAAAAACAAAAAAGGAAAAGGAACCCTAAAGATCTAATCTCGGCTTTTAATGTTTTAAAATCCATCTCATCTTGTTGTAAGAAAAGAGAAATTTAAGGATGTGTCAAGAAAATAGAATGACAGCGGGACATAAATGTAATAGGATTTTGTTCAATTAAACTACAACATGGGAGAGAGTGGGCAAGTGAACATATAAAAAAATAGTTATATTCAGGATGAGAAAGTGCGGGGAGATAGAAGACATGAGGAGATTAAGCAGTTGATAAGGCGTTAGAGAGAGAGAGAGAGAGGGAGAGAGAGAGAATCATATACAAGTTTCAGTTTTTTGGTATTTCTCACATGGGAGAATAAGAAAAACGTTAATGTGAGATACATTTCTCACATTTCAACTAAAGTATAATATCCTATTGACTATTAACATTTTGTGAAGATAAAGTAGATGGAACATATAAGTTATTTACTAATGCAATTAGCGTTTATCTTAAATATTCTTTTTTGACATATTCCATCAAGCAATACTTAAGCTCAACGCACAATACTTAAGTCTCACACAGATCTTAGTACATAAGCCTACCACTCACACTTTCACACAGACGTATGTACACAAGCCTACCACTCACACTTTCACACAGACGTATGCACACAAGCCTACCACTCACAATTTCATACAGACTTTTGTGCACAAGTCTACCATTTACAGTGTCACACAGACGTGTGTACACAATTCCAGCACTCTTCACCTAATCATAATGTGAATCTTCTTCCGCTCATGAGTCAGTTTTTTCTTGCTTTCCCATTTGAACACATTTTTTTTGCCCATGCTTGTCAGTCCCTTCAATCTTCATGAATGATCGCGTTTAGCATATGACTCATAAGAAAGAGAACAGCACACAACCGACTTCTTACTTCGTGTAAGTATAACTCTGGCAACACCACCGTGTATGCAAGAGAACAGGCACATCAGACAGTAAAGCATATTCTTTATGAATGGCTGGAATATGAAATGCTGAGGGTACCACGAGCAGCAACTATTATGTGGAGTGGCCACTTCCCTTCCGTGCTGTAATTACCTTCCCTCAGGTACTCATTTACAGCTGAGTCCACTGGATGAGTCAAGCGAGAAATCACAAGCCGAATGTGTTTTGTCCGGTCGAGGTTTCTAGCCTGGCATGATGTTGCCCGGTGCAAGCAAGAAAACTCACTATCAACTAGGCTAGCACGCTCCTCGGGAGCAGTAGACTAGACAGAAGGTTCTTTCAAATGATGAAAGTACAATTTTCTCGATCCACTCTCTAAATATATTTGACCATTCATCTCAGCATGGTAATCAGGATTATCAGTAGATTTGAAAATGAAAATGACACTACAATAAAAGAAACGTCTATTATGTGATACATATTAGAATAAACTGGAGTTTAGCTATTATCTTAATATAGAATAATGAAATCTCTAAAGAAAACGCCTACATACTTGACACTCACGAGACAAATGACTTCCGTACCATTATTGAACGATGTGGTATGCACGAAATACAATGAAATTTGCATTTCACAGCAATATAAGTCCATCACTGATGACGTCTTCTTATTTTATCGTGATTTTAAATGGACAGTATATTTATACTTTGCCTAATAGACAATGATGAGTAGGAGAGAAAATAAAAACAATGTTCAAATTCTACGAATTTTTCCTCATAAATAGAATATACGGTAATTTTTACCGTAAACCTGTCTACTTTTATAGCTATTAATAAATAAGTATTTTTATTTTAAAAACAACATTCGTAGCGACTGCTGCGATACATCTGTTCTGTCTTAATACTTACTCAAAAATCTTTAACGTGGTTATCGAATAATCCACTCATGCAAAATACGCTTGACGCGTAATAATAATAATGCTAAATAAGCCTATACGCTAATTAATTACGTAGATAATAGACATTATCGGTGTTCAACTATTGCGGTGAACGCAATATTGTAACAATACTGCATTAACTTGGAATTTATTTAACATGGAGACAAATTATGTGATTTTTTTTCTGAATGGGATAGATTAGAGCACGGCTTAACTATTTATAGTCACTGAAACAACACTGTGATTGGATTAGCGATCCGACAGGGTAGAAATAGTACTAAGTAATATCGCTCGTAGGAAACAATGAAGAGTTCTTACGAGACGTCTGAAATACCAAACGTAAACAAACCATCAAATTCGACTCAATCAACAACTGTTAAATAAGAAATAAGAAACACAATCTGATCGATGAAATAAAAAAAGAGAGGACCATCGAAATAAAAGAGGCGACAAATTTCAGAATATACTCAGCACACAAGATGGTAATCTCCAGAGAACTGTTCTACCCCTGACGCTGAAAGGCAATAAAGGGTTTAGCGAATAGATGGATGGAATTTATGGCTTCGTGGTTATGTTACTGCAGCACTTTTCACCTTTTAGGATATCCTCTGACATTTTGGTTATCTAGGCAATATGTTTGGTTTCTGGGCTGCCTGCAAATTAGATTTGATATGTAACAAGATTAGTACCCTGGCTTCTTCCATGATATATAATAAGATTAGTATCCTGGCTTCTTCCATGATATATAATAAGATTAGTATCCTGGCTTCTTCCATGATATATAACAAGATTAGTATCCTGGCTTCTTCCATGATATATAACAAGATTAGTATCCTGGCTTCTTCCATGATATATAACAAGATTAGTATCATGGCTTCTTCCATGGTGGTTGATTCCAGGAGTAAAAAAGTTTATTCTTTAATTATTTCACTCTCTGCTTTGAAAATTGTCCAGTATATATATATATATATATATATATATATATATATATATATATATATATATATATATATATATATATATATATATATATTTATATATATATTATGTGGTCCAAGAAGATTTGAGTAGACTTTATGAAGCATCTTTAATAGTAATTATTTAATGGCATCTAGATCTAAATCATCAATTGTCTTTAAGATTTGTATATATTTTTTCCTACGTGGGATATGGGCTAATTGGATTGGCATTGTTTTGATGTAATAGTTTTCTTTTTAAGTTTGTAAGACTTGCTGAAAACCCCGGCTCATTTTATCTTTTTTTTCTGGATCGAAAATTGTTTAATTCGACGACTATATCGCAGATTTCCAGAGGCATATCTAGAAAACTGAGTTTCTATTTCGGCATCTCCTCTTTCTTTTAAGGACTGTAATCGAACTAATCTCTGCGTTGCTATTATTGAGGTACATATCATACAACTGTTATCAATCGCATTCCTAGATTTTCTACTTGTTTGTTTTTTCTTAATTTAAGATTCGCTGCTTCTCCCGGTGATCGACTACCGTGTTCCAAGGCACATGAATTCATATCTTGTGAAAGGTTTCTTTTGGACCAAGTATTTAGCCCCTCCCTCCGCCAGTCTGTACTAGCTAATTTCTTCATTAATGTAAATCGCTTAATTCTTTATTTCGGACAATTTTTTTAATCCGGTTTTATGCCAAGTAAGCCTGAGAAAGCGCATATTGTGGATAGTATTCGCTCAGATGTCCGTGGCAACGAACGAAATCAGTATTGGAAATGACTTCTACAAATAATGATTCCATGGAGCCATGTACGAGCATGAACTAATACTGAAAGTCAACATCAGATGCGAGGCTCATCTCCTCTCATTAAACATCAGAAGGGAGGCTCGTCTTCTTTCATCAAACATCAGATGCGAGGCTCATCTTCTCTCATCAAACATCAGATGCGAGGCGCATCTTCTTTCATCAAACATCAGATGCGAGGCCTATCTTCTCTCATTAAACATCATATGCGAGGCTCATCTCCTCTCATCAAACATCAGATGCGAGGCTCATCTTCTTTCATCAAACATCAGATGCGAGGCTCATCTTCTCTCATTAAACATCAGATGCGAGGCTCATCTCCTCTCATCAAACATCAGATGCGAAGCTCATATTCCCTTATCAAACAGCGGATGCGAGGTTCAAATTCTTCTATCAAACATCATATGCGAGGTTCATATTCTCTTATCAAACATCAGATGTGAGGCTCATATTCTCTTATCAAACAGCGGATGCGAGGTTCATATTCTCTTATCAAACAGCGGATGCGAGGTTCATATTCTTCTATCAAACATCATATGCGAGGTTCATATTCTCTTATCAAACATCATATGCAAGGTTCATCTCTTCTTATCAAACATCAGGTACGAAGCTCATATTCTCTTATCAAACATCATATGCGAGGTTCATATTCTCTTATCAAACATCATAAGCGAGGTTCATATTCTCTCATCAAACATCAGATGCGAGGTTCATATTCCCTTATCAAACAGCGGATGTGAGGTTCATATTCTCCTAATAAACATTAGATACACGGTTCATATTCCCTTATCAAACATCATAAGCGAGGTTCATATTCCCTTATCAAACATCATAAGCGAGGTTCATATTCTCTTATCAAACATCATATGCGAGGTTCATATTCTCTTATCAAACATCAGATGTGAGGCTTTTCATAAATAAAACGATAGGTAACCTCATGTATTTCATCTGTGGGTAACAATTTAAAGAACTGATAGAAAACATAATATTACAAAGAGTTATTATTGACTCTATGTATCATCTGACATTTGCGACGAACCAGAAGAATTTTGATAAGATTCAATGTCAAATATTTTATCTCAGAGAACGTAATATGCCATTACCAATCAAATTCAGATCAGACATCAATATTCACCAAGAATGTTAGAATACTTGTAAGTGATAGAATAAAGTGTCATTATTATGATCTTCCCTAATTTGATTCAGTAAAACGAAATACGAATTAACGAATTGTCATCAGCGACTCCTCGTTCCTCGACAGCATCCTTTCATTAGCTTGGCCCAGTGTGCGCCAGTTATCTCGCCTCGATACCTTGACTAAAAATCAGTGTTCTTCCTCCTCATTTGATAGAGTTAAACGTGTCCTTGCATTGCATCCCCATACCTTCACTGTCCGGCGCATTCTGCTTAAACATTATTTCATTTTCCAGCCTGACCCTAACACCCGTACCGCTTTCCAGGGCTTTCCTGTGATTACCTATGGGGCGACAAAATCTTAGGGCATCTTGGTCTACTGCCATTTTAGGTCTTCTGTTTCTGACCCTTTCGGTACTGTTCGTTGCGCACGCGATCGTTGCTACACATGTTCTTATGTGGTTCAGAGTCGCTCCGTTTTATTTCACAATGCCACATTCACGATTTATGAGGCCTTTACATGTGAGTCCCGTAATGTCGTTTACATGATCATATGTAAACTCTGCGGCAATCAGTACATCAGTGAAACTGGCTTAAAATTGAGCGACCGTTTCTGTAACTATCTTCATGTTATCAAGTACAGTATACCTACTCCGGCTGCCACACACTTCAACGACTTTGAATCCACCGTGGTACTCTTAATATTCAGGTCACTGTCAGCAGATGATAGATCTAGGTATGCTCTAGAACATCGTATTATCTTTAAGTTGGGTACCATCAAGCCATTTGGACTCAATTCCGACCACTCTTCTGTCTAATTCTCGGTTGGTGTGGTCTTTGTGTTTATTAATTTTGTTCCGTCATTTGCGTCATCATTATGTTCGCTTCGTTTCCGCATATGTTTACGTTTTTTATGTAAACTCCTGTTCCTATCCTTCCGGCACCTCACACGCACATTTCTCTCGGATACGTGTGTGTGCCGTTGTCTTGTTCTTTTGATGTTATGTGCTTATCTTGATAAAGGCCTTTTGGTCGAAACGTCGATCATGTTCTGAGTATTGTTATATGTATTATTATATTCTGTATAGTGTTGTGTTTATTATATTTTTACGTGAGCATCCGACAATGATAGTGTGTTAGTCGTCGTTCAGTAAGACTTCAGTACATGTTTCCTACGCAAGTATTAGTGAGTTATATATTTCAACTTTATTGTCAGAATCGTTCTCGCTAAAAAATATCTCAATAAACAGATCATAAGAATATATTCTCGATCATGTACATATCGATCTACACAGAAAATATGATCACTTCTGCTCGGATAGTCCTTATCGAAGAATTTAATCCGGTGCATATTCGATGAATAGCTATTGTTATTCGGTGGACAAAGTCAACGAATGCCAGTTATGTTCATTTTGCATCCTGATGAGTATCATATATGTTGATGGTGATGATTCCGATTAGTCGTGATGTGATTAATGTGTTCATGTCTGGCAGATGTCCACCAACTATTCATATATCTAGCTTTGTTTTAGCTAGTTTTTTTGTTTTGCTGAGGTGCATCTTGGTAAGATCAAAGAAACTCTAGCAAAGAGGGAAGACATCATCTACACAATCTTCAATTTTATAACGTGTAAATTTAAATAATATTAACCGTCGAAGATGGATGTGTCGGACCATGTGTGCAAATAGTCTGCGACACAACACATTTCCAATCATAGGACTACCTCCTGCTGAAAATCTATTATAACTATAATCCAGCTACAAGAAATATCCAGCGGGAGTTTGAGAATAAACACTGAAGAAGGAGAAATAAAAAAAGAAACTAATATTCATAGAAGAATAATCACCATAGCCTGTATCAAGCCCATACAGATTTATGCCCACAATTTAAGATCACATTCGCAGAGACACTGTGTGCTCTCAGTTGCCCTCTAACTAGTCAAGTGTACGAACTGCTATCTTATTCAACTGCTGAACAATGATTCTACCGAGATCAATCACTATCCACTTTAAATAAGAAGAAAACATTTATAATTACATTAAGTGTCTACGATAGGCCAATAAAGTATGAGTCTGCTCCTCATATTGTTTACTCCACAAAACAAGAATATATATATGCACACACGATCATTATGTAAACATGGAGAGACAATCAATTGAGTTAGCGCCCCCAAGTCGAAACTTCATCAAAAGATGTTCCTCTTTTCATATTCATTGTATATTTTTTGCCATCCATTTATATGTGGGTTGTTTTCAACTTAAAGGTGCACTGGTGAAAATCTGATTTCATATGTTTACGTTTTTCATGTACTTTTTGGATTTCGTTGGATGTATTTTTGACAGGCTTTTCTCAATGATCTCTATAATGTCTGGAAAACTCCTATAATTTTTTCTGACGTCTTTATAATGAGGGAAGGATTATCTATTGGCTATGATTCCAGATGCCAATTCTGAGAATACAATATCTTTTGAAAGCGGGTCGTCTTTTTTTGCGCATACTGTAATAAGCGACTTTGATAGAGGATAGTGACAATGCTGACCAATCTTACACTATACGATGTCTAGTCGTTAGTTTACTTATCGCTAAAGGAGTTTCGAGCATGATTCTCATTTAACTCAAATGAATAGTATGATAATTAAGCATCTCGGCTATACCAAAGAGGTTGTGGTTCGAAATCCGTTCGAGACTTCTTGTTTACAAAGTTAATTTTTTTCGGAGATTCGTGTGATTATAGCTCTAAGCTGCGAAATTACATTCTGTGATTAGTGCTCTGGGTTAGTGATGTGTGGCTTCCTTCATTGAATGGAACGACATAGATTTTAGGTAACCCAAGTACAATGAACACCATCTACTCCTTTTCAACTCTCTTGTTGTTTTTCTCATGTAAAGTGTACACAGTTCATTATTCACTGGTAACTAACTGATGATTAAGCACTCAAGCATGGGTTTATATATGCGCTTCACATCGCTACACTGAGCTATCAATCAGAAAACTGAATGTTCTTTGGTTGTATTCTGAAGTGTTGCCTTTCTCTCAATTATGCTGCATGATCTTCGCTAAGCGGCTATCGCGTACCTTTAGAAAGGAACTAGAAATGCTACTTCAGTGTTAGATAAATACCATGGACCATATAGCTCGATCAGAACAAGAACAACAGCAGTTACATTCTAAATAATGATGATGACCTTTTGCATCTGTACATACCGCCAGGAAGCAAGTCAGTATACGATATCAGAGGCATTATGAAAACCTCAAATTGGTTAAATTGATGAGCGACATAGTCCCTATGTTTCACATGACTGCTTGTCCGTCTGGGCAGGTTTTATGGAGAAAGTGTCATTTCCATTTGCAATACCTTTCATCTGTGCTCTGTTCATTGTTTTCAAGGGGGAGGAGCTTGGAAACAAGCCGAATACGTTTTGAAACAAGCCGATCTGCAGGAGATGATAGAAAATGGTTTAATACACCATCGACTACCTTAGAGTCTCAACTAATAATTTTATGTAGGGGTTTACTCTATTAACCTGAGGAACTTCCGTGATAATCCGCTAGGTATTGCGGATTTCTGTAGTGGTTTACTCATTTAGCCAATGGCATTTCCGTGCTAACCAGTAAGAAAGCGTATGCATAAGAAAGACAGAAGATAAAAGTAGTGCTTAAAACATTCTAATTTAATGTAAGTACCAAAAAGATATGGAACGGCGATCAATACCAAGACACAATTCATGATCAGGTTTGTTGTTTGCCCATCACTTGTTATGATGACCATTTACTACATACACTTGATACAATTTAGTTAAAGTTATGTCCTGGACTATCAGTTTGTAGATGGCTAATAAGCCCTATGCTAACCGCAATGTCATTGGAGAGTTTGGGCATGGGGGTGATAATTGTACATGGTGTTTGATCTTTGACTTTCTTCCTAGATACTTTTCGCTCATTCAACTGTGTATCGTGCAGCGTATTCCCGTGTATATTGTTTGTTTTTCGAAATCATTTATTTCAGCGAGGTCTTTCTTTAACTTTGGTATTGCAGTTAAGATCAGTTTATACACATTATCACTGGCTATCATATGTACGCAAGCTAGACGCGGCAGTTCTAGAAGAAAGAATGCAACCCGTTCAACACAAATGCTATAAAATGATATACTAAAGATTTATGAAAAGTTAATATATGAATCAAATATGTCGGAAAACACACATGTACACATTCATTCATTTTCCTTTTGCGCTAAAGTTAACGCGGTTAACGGTTAACGCATTAGGGCAGAGGTCAGATCTCTCCGATTCTGTCTGTTCAAAGCTATTCTGTGTAATTCTTGAATATTATGAATATTGGTTGTTTTACTTTCTCTAAGTATTGTTCTTCTGAGTGTTTCTTTTGGTCTACCCCTTGCTCTTTTGCCTGTAGGTATCCATTCAAGAGATTGGTGGTGTATTCTGTTGGTATCTGCGCGTAGGACATGCCCGATGTAGGACTAAGGAATGAACTGACTTCTAGTTAATTAATCCAACGATCGACGGAATGACGCAAACTTGATTAGAGAAACACCCTCCATCAACGGACGTCATTACCGGAAGTTAACATGTATACACTGTACAAATAATTACTTATATCTTCATCTGCACAGCCTCTCAAAATCCTGCTAATTACCAAGATGTATCTCAGAGAATTAAATATGGATTCTTGTGTAGCTGTTAAAGCCAACCTGACACATCTGAATTGAATATCACCTATGTGTTAGTTTGACCCACCATCATTTGGGAATTGCCAACTCTACCAAGAAAATGTCAACTTAGTAGCATGTTAATACAAACGAATTAGCTCACTATAGCACAATAATAGATATCAAAATGATAAATAGCGGATTTATAGATAACGTAATAGATAACACAATTATAAATAACACAGTGATATATAACACAATGAGAGATAGCACAATCGAATATAGCACATTGATATCTAGCACAATTATAGATAACACAGTGATATATAACACAATGAGAGATAGCACAATCGTAGATAGCACAATCATAGATAGCACAATGATAGATTCACAATGGTAGATAACACAATAATAGGTTACACAATTATAGATAATACAATGAAGATACGTATCACAAATATGTAAGACGTATGTCACATGCTTTGTAAACAAACAAAATACGAAAACTAAACAATCACTTGAACATACTATCAATTTGAAAACTAAACAATCACATGAACATACTATTAATTTGAAAACTAAACAATCACTTGAACATACTATCAATTTGAAAACTAAACAATCACATGAACATACTATCACTGTCAGAGCTTTGCATAATATATGAAATATTACAACGAGTAGCTTCTTGTGTAAAAGTAACAGATTAGTTCAAAAGTGAACGTTGAACGTATACTGACTTTTCAGAGCTGGGGACTACATGTCATACAAGCTGTGGATCAGATAGAGCGTAAATATGGAGCAGGTGGATAACAATCTCTAACATTGTTGATAATGGTCGGTATCCCTTTTCTAGCTTGTTAGTTTAGCTATCTTTCTGGGTCCGGCTCTGTGGTGAAGTGGTACATAGCGCGGTTGTGCCGACCAAGGTACAGAGTTCGATGCTCGCCACAGGCAATTGTGCATCCTGACTGTTCAGAAAGCAGAAGAAAACCAATGTACATATTTATATTGCCCCGAAAATCACCACAGCCAAGAAATGCTCGGTTCATAGCTACGTCCTGTAAAGGATATGCAGCTTTTATCTTTCTGGCCACAAGCAGATGCCCAGCAGCGGCTCAACTCAATCACCTGAATCCACAGCAGCGGCTCAACTCAATCATCTGCATCCACAGCAGCCACTCAACTCAATCACCTGAAACCCCAGCAGCGGCTCAACGAAATCACCTGCATCCACAAAAGCGGCTCAACTCAATCATCTGCAACCCCAGCAGCGGCTCAACTCAATAATCTGCAACCCCAGCAGCGGCTCAACGCAATCACCTGCATCCACAGCAGCGGCTCAACTCAATCATCTGCATCCACAGCAGCGGCTCAACTCAATCACCTGCAAACCCAGCAGCGACTCAACTCAATCATCTGCATCATAAAGTCATAAAATTATTATTGTGTGGACACAACACAAAATAAATTTATGGTGAAATGTCATTCACAACAGCTCTTATCCACGTGGATAGTATGTTAGCATCTGTCCACGAATACTATTGTCAAATATTGCCCCACTAACGTGTTTTATTAACTGTGCCAACTCAACTTCAGACGCATCTTAAATATTATATCAATAGTTAAACAAATAAAGCTGATGTGGCTTACACATCACTCCATGGCTAAAGCAATCTTTCATGCAACAGTGTAGAGACAAGAACCAGTGAGTGGGAGCACGAGAAAAACACGGATTGATAACATCATAGACGGAGAGACACTCAACTTCTATACAACAAGGGCATGAACAAATGGACTTTTTCAGGAACTGTTGAGAGTTGAAAAAGAACAAATGAGCAACGAAAGGAACGTATAAATACGTCCATTCTATTACTTTTTGAGCACTATCTTCTTGTTGTTATAAGTCTAAAACGAAAATTAAGAATCTATTCCTTTAGTATTGATAATGTATCTGTTGGACTAACGGCCAAGGTTGGCATAGTACACAAATGCTTCAGTCTGTGTGTGAGCTCAATAACAAAATGTTAGTGCATCGATCACAAGATTACACTTTTCCTATTCGAATACATGAGATAAGTATACTGCTGGCTCAAGTACTGTGTTTAGCTGGAGTATATATAGGGATCGTGTAACGAAGTAATATATTAGTTGGATCGATACAAAAACTGAATGTCCGACTAATATTTTGGTTGGTGAGCTCGTTTTATTATAGCAAAAAAACAAACAAACAACACAAACAAACCATATAACTTCGAATTTAGTACGTACATGGTTTTCCTAGTTGTTTCTTGTTCATTTCAGTGTCAATCATGTTGGTTTAAATGGTATAATATCGTATTCAGTATGTAGCTGTCAACGCAGCATTTTGTAGTTGTAGGATTTTCTTGACAGTATTAACGTTCTGCCATGACCACAGGAAAAATTCAGAAGAACAATACTTTAAGAAATCAAAACAAACAAAATTTATATTATTCAAGAACTACACAGAATATCTTTGAACTGAAAGAGTTGGAGGAATCTGATGTCTGCCATATCCGCTAACTTCAGCGCTAAAGGAAAATGAATGAAATTCACGTTTAGAAATTGGAAGAAAATTCACATTTTCCTCCTGTGGGATTTAAACCTTAGCCGTCAAACGGAATATATACCTCGTCTCCACAAATCTGGACAGAAAGTTATTATAATCGTAATTAATATTATTGTAAAATTCAACTGACTTCTCGCATCTCACATAAAACTGACTGCTCACATATAACTCACTTCTCACACAAAACTGACTTCTCACAAACAATATTTCTCACATGAAACAGATTTCTCAGATATTCTCACACAAAGCAGACTTCTTACAACATTTGCATTGCCACATTAACACAGACAATATTTTCATATATGTTTAAAGTATTCGGACCATGACTATCTTTGAAATGATTAAAGAATGATGACTAGTAGATTGCTAATGGAAATAAAGTAAAGACAAATTGTAAACAATGGTTAATGTTGATTTTTTAAAAAAACACGGACATATACAGGAATAAACAAATTCATCGACGTTTTGAACAAAAAGGATTCTACCAAGGACATAAGAACGACGTTACGAGTAAAGTACGGTTCTTCCCATAACATATTTAAGCAGTAATACGCAATCATGTGGAAGTAAATTGTGTATGCAATAGTGAATAGTGTGTGAAGGATATAGTACAAGCCGGTTCAAGGTAAGAAAGTGAATAATATTAAATCGAATCCCATCGAAGACGGATGTGTCGAGTCATTGACGCAAATAAAACGGCGACACATCGCATTTTCATTCTCTGGACTTCATTGTGCTGAAAATCTAGTAGGACTATTGTCCTGTTAGAAGAGAGATTCGGCGGGAGTTTGAAAATGAATCCTGAAGAAGTAGATATGGAAATGACGTAGAATTATATAGACAGAAAAATGGAAGTCAAGAATTGTAGGATTGTATTCCATTATTTAAGTGGTTAGCTCATGTAGCTAATTTATCACTGATTTCTTTATTCTATATGGATTATACATCCTTGCGATTCAAATGTCTGCTGGTTCACGGGATGTAGTCCAGAGAAATGTGAGTTGGTTTGCAACCTGGTTCTATTATAGCAAAACATATAGCTGCCACAAAATAACATATCACTACCTTATTAAACATGTTAAATAGATAGTTTCATGGTCCCAGTAGCGTGCTTTATCCAATAATCCACTCCTGCATGGTCCAAATAGCGTGCTTTATCCAATAATCCACTCCTCCATGGTCCCAGTAGCGTGCTTTATCTAATAATCCACTCCTCCATGGTCCCAGTAGCGTGCTTTATCCAATAATCCACTCCTCCATGGTCTTGGTTGCGTGATATAACGTATAATGTGATTTGGGCTGGTTTTATTTAAAATTACTAAAACATATTAATACTTAAATTAAACACAATGGTCCTAAAAATTGTGTTATAATAATTAACAATATAATTTAGAAGCATCGAGGATTATATATTAATATGTTTTCCGTATCCACAAAATAGCTCCTCCCCCAAACAAAAAACGATGTGATTTTAGTCACGACTTTCAACGTGTATATTCTCAAGCCATAATGAATATGGACACATTGACATTACATACACAGGCAATGCACAGTAATGTCAATTCCACTAGAACCATAACCACTAAACATTAGAACGTGCTAAATAGCCTCAGGGCAAATTAGGTCTACGTGTAAACATAAATACCACATGGACATAAAGAAGTTTGATTCAGATGTGACATGTTTAGTGTTTGTGCTTCTCGAGAAATTTGCATATCTGTTCAGTGTGTGACTTGATGTCTGGGTGCCGATCGACCGGTCAATATTCGTAGTGGCGTGTACACTGAAAGTATTGACTAAAGTCGCTTCCCAATTAGGGATGCTGTGTGGTCACAGGCGGAAAACGTGTTGGTTAAAGTTGTGAGGTGTGTAGTATCCAATAAAATTTTATATTTTTGGATATAGCACGTAGCTGAGCTTTACCAAATACCGTTTGGTGCATTATTGTTTAATCTGCAACAGTATTTTTGGATACAGCACGCAACTGGGACAGTGAAACTATCAATTATTCGATATAGTACGTAATTTGCATTACGAAACTGTCAATTATTGGATACAACACGTAACTGTACCATGAAATTGTATAATTTTGAGCATACACATAACTGGGATCATAAAACTCTAAATTTTTCGATATAGCACGTAACTGATGCCAATAAATTATATTTTTGATATATCACGTGTCTGATACCATTAAACTATATAAATTAATCGATATAGCATGTGAGTGAAAGCATAAAATTCTATATTGTTCGATATAGCATGTAAGTGAAATCATAAAACTCTATATTGTTCGATATAACACGTGACTGTGGCCAAGAAATTTTATATTATTTAATATAGCTTGTAGGTGGTACCATGAAAACTATACATTATTAGATATAGCACGAAAGTACAGACTAATATTGAAAAGACAGAAATAATGGTCATAGCAAAGAAAAAGAAATATCACTATCCCCATCAATAATGAACACATTAAACAGGTAAAGGAATTCAAATACTTAGAAAGCATTATATCGAGTGAAGTATAAAACAGCAAAGAAATGCAAAATAGAAGCAACAAACATATCAGATCCTAAGACAACTGACACGTATTTTTAAGAAAAAAATGTAAACATAGACACTAAAGTTGCATTATACAAAACGTATTATCCTATCACTGTGTTACCATTGCAAAACATGGACAACGATAGCACAGGGCAAAATAGTGACAACAGAAATGACATGTCTACGAAGAATACTCGGAGTGTCATTAAGAGATAGAATTAGAAACGCTAACATCATACAGATAACCAAGACAATACCAGTATTGGAACACATCAAAAGACAACTGATCAAATGGTTTTCACACCCTTTCAGACTACCAACAGATATCATGCCACAGATGACCATGACACATAGACATAACGGCTATAAAGCCAATGTCAGCAATATAAAAGATAGATCACAGAAAAGATGGATCACAGAGCCACATGAACAAGCTTACACACAACACACAGCAAGGTCATCTCCAGAGAACAATGTGAGCCCAGACACCGCAAGGCAAACAAAGGTAACATCGAATAGATAGAAAGAGCACGAACGTAGGACCACGTAATTTTGTTCCTTATTGAAAACAGCACGGACGTGGGACCACCCACTTGTACATTATTGAATATAACATGGACGTGGGACAATTTAAATGTGTACATTATTGAATATAGAACGGACGTAGCACCACACACTTGTACATTATTGAATATAGCACGGACGTGGGTTCATGTACTTGTACATTATTGAATATAGCACGGACGTGGGTTCATGTACTTGTACATTATTGAATATAGCACGGACGTGGATTCATGTACTTGTACATTATTGAATATAGCACGGACGTGGATTCATGTACTTGTACATTATTGAATATAGCACGGACGTGGATTCATGTACTTGTACATTATTGAATATAGCACGGACGTGGGTTCATGTACTTGTACATTATTGAATATAATACCTTCTTACCTTCCATCCCCATAACTCGACTTTCTGTCGCATCCTGCTCAAACTTTATTCCCTTCTCCAGTCCGATTCTGACACACGTGTCGCTTTTCACAACTTACCTCTGGTGGCCTATAGGCGCGACAAAAATCTGAAGGACATCTTGGTCCACAGCCACCTCAGGTCCTCTGCACCTGACCTTTATGGTACCGTTCGTTGCTCACGCGGTCGTTGCTACACATGTCCTAATGTGGTTCAGATGCGCTCCATCTCATTTCCCAAGGCCAGTTTCTCCATCGATGAGGCCTTTACATGTGAATCCCGTAATGTTCTTTACGTGATCATATGTAAACGCTGTGGTAAGCAATATATCGGTGAGACTGGCCTTAGACTGAGCGACCGCTTCTGTAACCATCTGCATGCTATCAAACAGAACACCCACTCCTGTGGCCAATCACTTCAACGGCGTCGGCCACCGTGGTGCCCTTGACATTCAGGTCACTACCATCAGATCTTGCACCACCGATGATAGATCTAGGTACTCCCTAGAAATTCGTCTCATTTTCGAGTTGGGTACCATCAAGCCATTTGGACTCATTTCTGACCACTCTTTCGCTTAGTTCTCGGTCGTATTGGTCTTTGTTGTTTTTATTCATTTTGTGCCGCCATTTACGTCATCGTTTTGTTCCTCTCGTTCTACCTGTATTATCGTCTTTGTGTACTTCCTGTTCGTATCCTTCCGGAATCATATTTCACTATCATATTCTACTCGGACCCGCATTCATTTCTACTTGTGGTATTTTTATGTTTGTATGTTATGTGTGTATCTTGAAAAAGGCCTATTAGTCCGAAACGTCGACTTTGTCCTGTGTATTGTCATTTGTATGATTATATTCTGTGTTTTGATTTGTTGTATGTACCATATTTATTCACGTAGACATCCGTCAGTGATAGTGTGTTAGTCGTCATCCAGTAGGACTTCATTACCTGTCAACCACGTGAGTATTATTTTCAATTATGTTCTACTAGCAGTGCCACCTTATATTGATTTACATTATTGAATAAAGCACGAATGTGGGTTCATGTATTTGTACATTATTGAATATAGCACAGACGTGGGTTCATGAACTTGTACATTCTTGAATCTATGACAGATGTGGGTTCATGTAATTTTAGATAACTGAATATATCACGGACGTGGGACTATACAATTGTATATTTCTTGTTTTATCTACATAATAGTAAAATAAATTTACTTAACATATAATATACATAATGAATCTCAGAATTTCTGGTGACAATTACCAGATCTGTGATTCGACTAGATGATTACAAGATCTGATATAACCTAACTAAACGGGCGTCCATGATTTGGGATTGCAGCCAAATTGGCCGATGAGAATGGTTGCCTTATCTCTATGGTGTCCGATTAGCAGTTGCTCTTTCCCGAAAGTAATAGTAAGCTACCGGAATATTGTGCTTAGACATTTTACCAAAAAATCATGTCAACAGATATAACAACACAACAACCAAAAATTAGAATAGACATTACCGATATAGAGTGCGTGAATACATTCTAATACATAGAAGCAAACATCAACGGTGCAGGAGACTGCATGGCAGAGATAAGGAAGTGATTTGCAATTTCATATTGTAAAATAACACGTTTGGAAAACATATGGAAAAACAACACAATAGAAAAGAAACTGCTAAAAGTTATGAACTTTTATTTTTCCTGTTGAAACACACAGCTGTGAAACATGGACTATAAACAAGCTGCACATAATATCAACACCTTTGAGATGAAGATGATTATGATGTTGTTCCTCCTTCGCAAGCGAAGATGAGCATGTCATGAAAAACATTAAATGCGATGGAAAAAATGAACTGCTACAGGAAGATACTTGAGATAAAAAAGAGTTCACTACAGATTAATATCACAACAGATTAAACAACAAATATGTTTGAATAACTGGTTCAGGTGAGTGATAAATATTACAGCTTGAAATACAAATATTTCTAACTGCTTAATATGAGTGGAGATAACAGTATATAACTCACTAGTGCTGTCCATTATGCTGTATGGTTGTGAAAGTTAGGCATTGACTGCTGACTAGATTAATTTGCATGATAGTATTATGTTTAAGCTTTCAGGTTACAGTCAACAAAATCGTCAGGAAGTTGAAATATACTAGACGCCTCACTCGCTTACGACATAATACTGCAATAATCATCTGCATCCAATTTCACAAAATGTTTCTCCTCTTTCACTCAATTATTTACAATTGTTCTATTGCGTGATTTCTGAAGTACATAGTTCCCATAACATGATAAAACGTATCGAAAGAATGATGTGAAGTTGTTCTGGAGTTCTAATCTGCTTGTTATTAACTAAAAACATATGTTCTTAGTGAAATATATACATTAAAAACTATACCTTTTATAAAAATGAAGATCTAGTGCTCACTTGCACATGCAGTCGATTTAGTATATGTAGTTTAAATAAATAACTAAACATGTCTGATTTGGAAATATATACACGGTCAAAGTAATAATTGATATAATAGTACACATTTCAGATTGCTTCTTCTTAATTTACTTCGTTCATTGTAAATATCCTGCAGACAAACAGGATGTCATATATATATATATATATATACTGGAATGTGTTATTGTTTACAGCTTGGATGCGATATAGACGTATTTTAAACCCGATAAATCATAATTGAGCATGAATTCGAATCAAGATTAAGATGAATAATAAACAGTAGATTACAGGAAATGATAAGAAATGAAGAGATTTGTAAAGGAACATATCACGATCTGTCGGATACTCGGTACAAGAAGAGAAAAAGACAATGAGTATATATTATACATACTCTCAGAGAAATAATTAAATACTTAGCTAAACGATCAATAACATGAAACTCGCTGGGGAAAAATAGACATAGAAACACATGGAGAAGACAACAAAGAAAGCGACAGAGATGGGAATCACATTAAACGAGACTGTGAACTTATCCAGATCAAGAGATTAAGCAAAAATAAAAAAATGTGTCCGTGGCCTATGCATAAAATAATAAATGCTTAAACTCCGTTGTGTGTCGCAGTGATTATTGATTGATTGATTTATGATCGATTAAAGTTTCAAAGCGACATATCATTTGAACGTACACTAGATAAAGGCGAAATTAAATAATATATAAACATTAAAGAATGTGTAAGAAAATCTAGTACTGATAATGATTGGATAATTAAATAATGATTGGATAATTAAATAATGATTGGATAATTAAATAATGATTGGATAATTAAATAATGATTGGATAACTAAATAATGATTGGATAATTAAAATAATGATTGTCAAGATAATAAGAGGAATACCTTAAGTAAAACAAACTCCTTTTTTTCACGGACGAAGAAAGTAGTCAAGTATACGAACAAGAGCAAGTATACTTCTCTGGCATATATCCCCAGCTTTATGTAAATCACAAAAGTAGTTTCTACTGTCAGTGCCACATTCTTGCATTAGATGTCTGTCTGCACTGTGGTATACAAGCATTCACCTTCTTCTAAAATGACAATTTAAAGTATCTATTTATGAGAAACTAAATTCTTTATAAAAAGTAAATAATCTATCGGAACACTACATTCAATTTTTACGTGATTCTATGTACACAACTAAAAAATACTGCCAATACGATAAATTATAACTTTATAGTGACATAAAAATAGTGAAATTGCTATCTAGGTGTTAGGACAAATGACCCCAAGACACATATTATGACATTACAGAAGTAGTAACACGTCTCCAAACAAAAATTATAAAGTTATTATAATGGTGTGAAATACCTGAAAATCACGCAGGTTCCACACTGACTGGAAGCCGACATTTTCTAACAGGGAAAATCTTGCAGAAATATCCTTAGGGATTGTAGAAAATGGAAACTGAATACGTGGCACTTCAAATCAAACAGTGGATGCGTTTACAGCGCTTGGAAATTCATGCAACACTTTTCTCAGAAATTCCGATCCCGGCATACACGTACAGTTTTAAGCTGTATATTAAGGAATGTATCATATACATATGTCCTGGATACGTATAGTATTAAAACTACGTTTATCAAAATGCACAAAAAACAATGTGTTCATAAAGACTGGAGTATTAGGTAAACAGAACAATTCACTGGATTATATCAGATGAAAGTATATATTACATTTTGAGAGGCATATGAACGGTTAGAATTTTTGTTAAGATTTGCTGAAAAAAATTATATAAAGAATAATAGTAAACGTATTGATGATAATAATGAATAGACCATAGCGGCATTACATTGTAGGAATATCCTTAGCCCATTTAATGATATTTAATTGTAGTTTTATTATCATCAGAACCCATACAGGCGTTCATTAGTAGGGATACTCCCCTATAAAGCATGTTGACATTCAAATGTAGAAATATCTTTATAAGTCATAACGACATTCATTAGTAGAGAAAATATCCCTATAAGCCTTACTAACATTCAATAGTAGCGATACTATCCTTAGAAACATTGCTGTCACTCATTAATAGAGATAATATCCTTAGAAAAATAGTGTTATTCAAAAGTTTTGATACTGCCGTTATATATGAATGAAGATAATTCAAAGACACCAAATGTCGTTCTACACGGTTACAAATTGAAGTATGTGGTAAACGTTTTGGACAGTTAGAAGTTATTATAAAGTAGTGGTCTTCAACGTGGATAACATAGTCCTAATTGATCACAACATTATTTTTTCTGTGGCCTATAAAGAAACAATTAAAAATATGTAGGGGTAGCTTGAATTTGTCCATGGAGAACACAGAAAGGTTAATAGTGTAACTATAGTCGTTGCATAGTATTGCCTAAACTAAAGATGACCAATTTATTTTTAGGTCTCAAGAAGAAGGAGTGATCACGAAAGACATTTTGTCTAGAAAAGGAAAACCACGAATGAAAGAGGGTTGAGAACCAATGGTGTAGAGCACTATTATATTTTTGTCAATTGTTAGTAAGATTCAACTGATTATTGTTAATTGTATAATATGGTTAGAACTGTGGACATTACGCAGTCAAAAGCGTATATACAGTTGATGTGTATTTAAACAGAAAAAAAGCACGAGAAGCGAATATTTAAACTTACAGTGTAGCGATAATTCTGTTATTCTTTTATACATGTCGACCAATAATACACATTTTCTCAGGGATCGAACTCCAAACACAACAGTCAGTCACGTCAAAACGAAGGTTTTTTTTACACTACAGCAACACGACGATATTCTTGATTGCGTAAAATAGTATTTATATAAATCGTGTAATGTAGCAAGGAGTACTAAGATCAGTAAGGTAGTAACGTATATTTCAGGCCAATAGAGTTGCTGTCACTGGAAGGAAGATTCTCGATTATCAATCGATATGGATAGTGAACATTAAGTATGATCTTTTTTTAGATTTCTAATACCAACAACGGGCGAGATTGTGACCTAATGTGTCAACGTGCCAAATTTCATTGGAATCGGTCAAGCTGTTTGTATTTCTATAACGTTCAACACATTAATAGAGTTACGAATCTATCCATTTACATATATATATAATGTTTAAATTTGTTATTACATTTTAAGGACATAATGAATTTGTCATCTTAAACTTCAACTATTAATTAAAATGATTATCTTGAATCGATTTCAATCACAAACCAAACAATATATTTTCTAATACAGTGTGTATTTTCTCCCCCACATGCTAGTATATTTTATACCTAAGATATTGACTTGCAGAAGAATGTGATTATTACGGATATACAGTGTTTAAAAAAATATATATATATTTGTGAACATATGTCAGACCCGTATTTTCTGTATTGATATTACTTAGTCAAAAGTGAAACGACACATGCACCAAATAACAATTCTTCGATTCTTTCTATATCGGAGATATATATATATATATATATATATATATATATATATATATATATATATATATATATATATATATATATATATGGCTTCTCTGTTCTACTAGAACCACTTAGGGTCTACTGATTCATATCAATAGACAATAGACCAGCATGTTCGCCTACTTTTCCTCTCTCTTTCTTACTAACACCAGGAATTGTGTGCAAGTATCTCTTACTTCCTATGTAGGATGTGGAGGTTTTTTAGAGGTTTCTTTCATACCCAGGAAACTTCAGATTTCGGCTTAATCCAATACCTATTGAAGGAGCCTTCAACTCAGCGAGAGGTACATGTTCCCGTTTCCTTTCTGCATTTATTAACTAACAGTCTTAATACGTTATGTCATAGGAACATAACCGTCTACTTTTTTTTTGTTCCTTATAGACGGTTGTGAACAATTCAAAACATGTCTACTCCTTGATGCCAACCCATGATAAAGTTATCGCACCTTATTGTTAACAAATTGTATATTAGAATATACTAGATTACTATACTATATATTAAACATTATTCTGAGCGAGTAAAGTAGTACTATGTCGCCCTTGTGTTTCTTGATCCGAAAAGGTGATAAAGAATAATGACTTTATTACCTGTCATGCATATCGCATGTTGTGACTAAGGAGGTTTTCTTGGAGGGGTTTTCTGTCCCATATTATAGATGGTTAAAGTGATCGAACTGCATGCTTAATTCGGATTGATCAGACTGAAGCGACGCATATATCACAGCCACGCTGTAAACCATAAACCATTCCAGTATATGCATTACATCTATGTTACAAAAATTTGCAATGAACAAAGTAAAAGAAGAAGAAGCAATCTGATATTTGTACTATTATATCAATTATTACTTTGACCGTGTATATATTTCCAAATCAGACATGTTTAGTTACTTATTTAAAACTACTCATACTAAATTGACTGCATTTGCAAGTGAACACCAAGTATTCAATTTTCTTCAATGTATAGTTTTTTAATGCATATATTTCACCACGAACATATGTTTTTAGTTAACAACAAGCATATTAGAACTCCAGAACAACTTCACATCATTCTTTCGATACGTTTGATCATGTTATGGGAACTCTGTACTTCAGAAATCACGCAATAAAACACTTGTAAATAATTGAGTGAAAGAGGAGAAACATTTTGTGAAATTGGATGCAGATGATTATTGCAGTATTATGTCGTAAGCGAGTGAGGTGTCTAGTATATTTCAACTTCCTGACGATTTTGTTGACTGTAACCTGAAAGCTTAAACATAATACTATCATGCAAATTAATCTAGTCAGCAGTCAATGCCTAACTTTCACAACCAAACTGCACAATGGATAGCAATAGTGAGAAGTTATATACTCTTATATTCACCCTAAACTCTAATGTCGTTTTATGATATTACATTTAATTTTGACAAATAAAGCCAAATCCAGCCTTATCTTTATTTAGGTGGAAATTTTCAGTAATGGATACACATGTCTCACTGTATTTGAAAGTGTTGACGTCTTTAAGTTTACATGTTTTCTCGCATTCATTAGAATGTCATTATTTGTCTCTGTGTGCTGAAGCATCCAATGTGGTACCCCTTCGACCCTGAAGGATTTCAGGTTATATTGATATATTGATATTGATGTGCCTCTATTTCTCTTTTGCTAACCAAGATCTTACTCTTCTCGGTGCTGATTTCGATTCCGTCCTTGCTGATAACTTTTTACAACTTTACTGTTAGCTATTTTAGATTTTATTAGTAGCCTGCGATAAGATCATGGAAACGCAAATTGCAGATAGGGCGATCTCCATTGGAGTAGTAGTCCTGAAGGAGCTCCTGTATTGAAAGTCCCATGTGTACTGGAGACATGATGCATGGGTGCCGAAGTCCTACTATTCTCCTAAAGAACTCTCTGTTAGTGTCATCGTCAGTTAAAACATGAATTCATCAACAAAAGTATATATTTGAAATTCAAATGTTTTAGCTACATTTCATGTCATAGTGATTTCAAAGAGATAAAATGGAAGGACGAATTTTATGAAGACCAACAATATCATGAGCATAAGGTAAGCAAGAAATAGATCTGGTGCACTGACTTCAATGCAGTCATCAATCCCACCAAGGCAAAGATCGTCTGGTACTGGCTGAACAACAACGTGGTCACAGAAATAGTACCAGCAGCCATGTACATGGGCATCAACGTTGACAGGGAGAAGACTATGAAATATTTAGTCATATCTTTTGATAGAAGTCAATCTTTCGTGAAACATGTGAACAATGTCATTCATAAAGCTGGGAAGGGTGTAGTTAAAATCATGGCATCTGCAGAGATGCCGCAGTGAACCCTTTTTTCAGATGATGAAGGCAGTATTGTCTGTGTTGGACTATAATGTAGGTTTACTTATACTGTCGAAAAAACAGGTGGATATATTGGAGAGAGGTCAAAACGAGGCCATGAGAGCTGTCGTAACCAAGAGATTTCTACTAGGCGTACCGAGCATCAGAGTAAGACATATAATAGCTAAGGTTACAGAATACTTCAAGGTTGCCAATAATGATCATCATCTCTTACACCAATCTCTAGACAACACAAAGGGAAGCCGTATCAAGAGAGGAAGGTCTTGGATGGCAGAAGCAGAAGATACCCTACTCAGAGTTTCTGAGATGGAGGAAGTAGACAGAGGCTGTGAATGGGTGGCATTTGGCATAGAGAGAAAGTTATTGACAAAATGTGTGATACATATGGGAAAAGAGTGCCGCGACTGTGCTGCTGACAGAACAGAGGGAATGATACAAGAACTCATACTGCAGCACTCGAAGCCATAGGATACGATAATTTACACAGACGGTTCAATAACACAAGAAACAAACAGGTGTGGTAGGGGTTTCGTGGACTATCAAAATGGCAAGAAATTAGCTGAGAAATCAGTTGCCTATCCCACTACAACATCGAGTATGAGAATGGAAATAGAGGTGGTTACAGCAGCTCTCACTTGGCTGGCAATCCAACCACCAACAAACTCAGTGATTCTATCGGACTCTCAAGGTATGCTTCGCATAATAGAAAAGTGCATGATCAGAACTGAATGCGTCACTCTTCTCAACACCGCGCAGAGCATTACATGGATCTACTGTACAGGTCATGCTGGGGTCAGCAGAAATGAAAGAGCCGATGTGTTGACTGGTAAAGCTTTGGTGATGGCGCCAAGATAAGAAAAGACAGTATTGAATTTATTAGAGCAGTCATGGATACTCTACCAGAAGATGAAGAGGAGGTCGGTCGAACGAGACGATGCACATATTCAGAGAATGGTAGAAATGGTAGGGACTAGATGCGATTAGAGAAAGTGTTCCCTCTCTGGAAAGGTCAGAAGAACTCGTAATAACCAACTGACTGGGACACTGAGCATACAAACTTTTATATGACTGACGAAATGGCAAGCTGAGCATATATGGGAATGCTACCAGTGCTGTGACGGTTTTTTCTATTCAAGAACCAAGTTGACCTTCTGAAGAATCGTTCTGACAGAACGTAAAGCGGTGATAATCTTCTCAGATAAGCTGCATGATAACACTAGAATATGTTGAATCTCTGTGGCTTAAGTATCACGCTATTCTTTCACGTATCACGTGTTTTAAGTATCACGATATGATTGTGGGTTCTCGTCTAGAGATGGGATGCTCTCTACAACTACCCAGAAAATTCTTATTTTTTTTCTATTTTTTATTATGTACATAATGTAAAATGACGCATTTTTCAGGTCAGATAATATGCAATGTTTTGTTTTCTTCAAGTCACATAATGTACAATGTAAAGCGATTCGGTGCAGCTAGAACGGACATGGTTCAAATCCTATCTGTTGTAAGAATATTTTCACCTCATGCTAACTACTTGGCTTTACTTGTATATTATTTGAAGCAACATTGTTCTGTCTCTGCGTTATTGATGTTTACAACATTGCTCTGTCTCTATATTATTTATGTTGACAAGAAGGCATTTAGTCATTGTAGTACAAATATGAATGTTCTATGTTTGTGTTCCTGAGGATACTTAAATACTTGTACGGATGTTCGTTGATATTGTAATATTTTTTATTTCGATTGGTCCGTTCTCAGTGACTTGAGCGCACATGTTGAATGTCTTCACGAGATTACATTTTTTGGGGATGTGGTTGGTCAAGTACGGAAAACCTGTTTACTTGTGTTGTAAAGCGATTCAGTGCTGCTAGATCGGACCTAGTTCAATTCCCGTTAGCTGTAAGAATTATTTTCATTTATCCTCATACTTCCTACTTGCAATTAATGTACAATGTCTTATTTTGCAAGTCACATAATGCACAATGTCTTATTTTGCAATGTCTTATTTTGCAAGTCACATAATGCACAATGTTTTTTTTTGCAAATCACATAATTATCATGTCATAATTTTCTCGTCACATATTGTACAATGTTTTATTTTCCACTCAATGAAAATAAATAGCTTTGAAGTTTCAGCTCAATGCCTTCACTGTTTTGAGTAAGCATAAACAGAACACAAGTTCAGTCAGTATTTAATTCATAATAATAGAAGTGTACGTTCGTGTCTTCTTCTCTGTACTTATAAAGTAACAAGCAATCTCAATAGTGCACATTCGTGTCCTCTTCTCTGTACGTATAAAGTAACAAGCAATCTCAATAGTGCACGTTCGTGTCATTTTTTCTGTACTTATAAAGTAACAAGCAATCTCAATAGTGCACGTTCGTGTCCTCTTCTCTGTACTTATAAAGTAACAAGCAATCTCAATAGTGTACGTTCTTGTCCTCTTCTCTGTACTTATAAAGTAACAAGCAGTCTGAATATTCTATACCATCTTTATTAGTTAGTTTTCTCTAAAGCTTCATTGTTCTCATTCGTCTACTTACTATGTAGCGCCCTCCATCAGGTGTATTATTTCCCTTCATGGAAGAAATATATATCACCGACGTTCTGACACCCCGATATATAACATAGCAATATCTACCGACCGCCAATACTCCTACACTATAGGTCTAGATGACCGTTGTTACGACAATATTTCTGGAGAAAACGCGTAACTTGAGCACATAAAAAATATGAATAATAACAATCGATTAGAAGCCTCCAAATAGCTTTGACATTATAAAATATCATTGGTTTGTAAACACATAATAGCTGTAAATATGAAACTGCCTTCTTCTGGATTGCAGTGGTCGTTGCTGAGTCGTACAAAAGTTGGTATATACCAATCGTCATTTGAGAAACGAGGTATCTATATTATAATCGACAAGTAGGCAATTTGTACAACGTGTAAATGGTATTATTTTCGCTTTATACGCATTTATGCCTTGCAGCCTTTTTGTGTGCCTCATATATATTTGCTTTCGTTGATTCTTTTATTTCTGTAATCCACATTTTGCATGGTCTATCCCTGATTTTGTATCCATCATGTCTGTATATTAATGTTTTTGAGGGACACTATCTGATGGTAGTCTGGAAGCGTGTGAAAACCACTTAAAGTGTTGTCTTCTGATGTAATCAAGGATTGGCATTATGTTTGTTACTCGTCTGATATTTTCCTTTCTGATTCTGTCCCTTATTGTTATTCCAAGAATTCTTAGATATAACTTGGATTGTAAGTGCAAAAGATGTTCTTGTCAATTATAATTTGTAGATGTTTTTTTCAATGAACTGACCCATACATTTACATTAGAACTATCAGAGCCGGCCCTAACAATTGCGGGGCCCAATGCGAAACGGACTGCGCGGGGCCCACTCTTGGTAGGGAAGAGGATAATAAAATAAATTATAATATGAATTATGGGCCTATGAAGTGCGGGGCCCACTGCGGCCGCATAGGTTGCAATGGCCTAAGACAGGCCCTGAGAACTATGTATAAGCTATGGAGAAAGTTAAACTCAATTTGCGCAATGTTCCATCATTCGTATTCAGTAATCCTGCAGTATATATCATTAACCACAATGGTTGTAATGTGATACTATGTTTTTTTTTAAAATGTGCTGTAGATTGCCGACCATTAGATAACTAAGTGATATAAGATACACACTACGTTTGTGAAAACTCCAGATTGGTATCAATGAAACATTATAACGGCACGCCTTGCTTGGAAATGAGCAAAAACCAGCTTTGCTACTTACCGGCACCAACTGTTAGGGCAGTGTTTCCCAAGGTGGGGCCCACGCCATATAGACAATTTGACTGTTAACGAGGGGAATTCGAACAAGTTGTAATTAGGCTCCATGTCGGAAATAATTCAATTTAAAAAGAAATATGTATGTTACATATGGGGGCATTATAATTTTAAAAATAATTCTGTGGGGCATGGTACAAAAAAGTTGGGAAACACTGGGTAAGAGTATCAAGCACGGTTGAAGGATCTGTATCAGAAATAATTCTGCCTACCACTTACAAATATATTACTCATAAGTCCGCATTCAACAGACTTATCATTTGCGTCCATGCAGTTTCATGATTACCATCATGTCTTCCCACATCCGGCTGTCTCGTGTATCCTCAATCAGTTCTCATACTGACGTTCTTTCATGCAAGAATGTCAAGCTGTCCAGTATTTTCGTTTAGTCTGCTCTTGCCCTTCTTGTCTTCAATTTCCTTTTGTCATGGTGTGCACCACTTCTCGTCTTCTCTTGGCGTATCTAAAGAACGTTATAGACATCTTCTAACAGCAGAAACAATTCCTAACTTAATGTGGTTTCTTTCTATAGATTTCAAATGCAATTTGTCTACATATGCATGTCATTGACATCAGTGTTCTATAAACAACATCTCCGGTGGTTCCACATTATATCTCAATATTCTTCATGTTATTCTTCATTAGACACTGGTTTCACAGCTCGCGGGGTATTCAAATAAGTGCTGCGCCCTCTGTTTCAGCAGTCATCCAAGTGTATGTAGACTCAGAGTCCCAGTCAGGTGTTTATTGTGTGAACTTTTCAAAACTTTTCCTTTTCCTTCCCACACGTCTAGATACTCCCATTTCTAACATTCTCTGTATGTGTACGTTCTGAGCCTCATTGACATAATCTTCCTCTTATCAATACCTTCATTAAGTCTGCTTTATCTATTCTCAGTAGTTTGTCATCTATTGGAGCATTGCCTGCCAATAAGTCGGCTCTCTCGTTTTCTCTGACTTAAGTATGATCAGGCCAATATATCCATGTAATACTCTGGACAATTAAGTTGTTCAATAAGTCCCACCATTCATTTCTTAGCATACACTTTTATATCTTCCGCAGCATGCTTTGAGAGTCTGTGAGCATGACAGACTATGACTCAGAGTATGTAAACCATGACAAAACGCATTCCATTCGCGATATATCATGATAATCAACAGAGGTTTTAGAAGGAGATCAGAAGATAAACAAGAAGAGTACACAGTTTGAAAACTGTACCTCTAAATGACATTTATCTAGCAATGTAAATTTTAAATTGTTTATTACACCATTTCTTCTGTTAATATATTTTCCATCTAATGTTACTGAAAAGTGGGAGATTAGAGGCAACAGACATGCGGTTCTACAGAAGAATGCTAAAATACCATGGAATGCCAGAAAAACTAATGTAGAGGTGTTGAAAGAGTTAAGTGCGAAACGGACATTAATCAACAATATAAGAAAAATGCAATCTTCTTTTTTTTTGCAACTTCATGAGAAAGGCAGGTTTAGTGAACATAGTCACAACATGCAAGATTGAAGGCACCAGAGACAGAGGGCGACAACGTGAGAAAATATTAGACAGTTTGACAACCTGGCACGGCAAGGAAACAACAACGATTTTGATACATAATACTGTGGACAGATAGCTGTGGAGAGCCATGACCGCCTACGCCAGCCGGCATGGCACCTGATGATGATGATCTAATGTTGTTTGTGCACAATTCCTAGAACATATAAACTTCAGAATTGTTCTATAATTTTTATTCCTAACGCGAGGTTGTAGCTGAACCTGGATGTGTGGTACTGAAAGCTTCTCTGTGCTACTCTATTCAACATGAATATGTACGTAGGCCTACGTATTATGTATCTGCATTGTGTATGACGATGGGACAACGTACTGTACGTTCCCGGCGGAAATCGCACGAATTTTCGTGTTGATAAATAAGGAACGAACACAAGGAATGAAATGTATCTTTATCCTTCAGTCTAGCAGTGTCAGTGAGGCTTATTCCTAAAACTTTGACAATAGTATGTGTCATTGTCCAGAAATGAAGGACATTGCTTGAATCTGGCCCAAAAAAAATGTGACGCAAACTAATAAATTACTACAAAGACAAATCTACCTATTACGGCAATTTCTTATTCCGAACATAATCTCAGAGAAATGTTCTCACTCTCTGTTAATGGTACAGAGAACTCAGCAAACTAGCACAATATGTGTACAAGAAGTCAGAGATAACGATTTATTTTGCAAAATACTGCCACAAAGAATAATCACCTGAAAGTGCTGTGAGAAATTAAAAAACATGGGACGTGAACGATTCATATTATGAACTTCTGAGGACACTTATCTGGATTGACTAAAATAGAAGATGTCACGGTGTTTATTCATGTATGTATGACCTTTTGCGCCTTGCAAACGGTCATTTAGCAATAAGAAAAAGCAATCACTTAAATATTTTCTCAGGAATGTTACTTTTCAAACGATCATATCACAGCAACGGAAGATTTTTGTTTGCGTTTTTCTGGGTATTTTTTCTTTTATATTGAGTGTTTCCATGGCAGACGGTAACTGAGTGTGGCGCAATACTTAGATGTTGGTAATTTTGTCGTGCCAGTTGATGTTTAAGATCTTGAAGAGATATCTTAGACGACAGATGTTAAGTATTCCATCACGTTTGGCTTAGGTAAAACTGTATCTTTGTTGTCAATTTTAGCTGATGGTTTTTCCAAGCTTGCTTTGGCAGTCCGTCACAAAATGCTAGCCACTTTTCCTATACGTGCATTTATTTCATTTTCCACGAAAGGATGGATATGTAATTGTGGATCTTAGGTACAAAATGTTTTCCACTTGCTTTATATTGGTATTGTTTAAGGTGATATTTGTTGGTAATGTATACCCCTGACACATTGCTCCAGTTCTAGTAATGTTTATTATCGTATAGAAAAGCTTGAAGGCCTTTAGCGAAGAGAATTTCTCTGTTATTCGTGTACGCGCGAAATCAACAAGGTACATTTTCCGACGGATTGAGCAAGATTATTGTGATTTATAAATAGAATTAGTGAAATGATGTAAGGTCGCAAAGCTACAGCACATTATCACGAGATCATTAACCTGTCTAAGGAGAGTAATTGTTCTTGGCTATTTTCAACTGTATGGAACCGGATGAACGGCGCTAGTATTTGGGCTAGAATATTCTACAGATGTCCTGTTTTAACGGAACAACATCGCCAGAGCCGACTGAAGTGGGCGAACCAGCATCGTCAATAGATCGTTGGGTATGGCTGGCTACGGGTTTAGTTTAGTGATGAATCATTTTTTGGCCTCCAGCGAAATGATAGAGAAGAGCTGCCGCAGAGTCCGATAACGCTAGGCCCAGAACATCGTTAAGAAGGCTCCTTCACATGGTCGTGGAGGTCATCTAATGTGGGAGGCGATCACATTTTTCATAGTAGGAAGTGACGGAAGCCTGAATGGCGAACAATACAACGCTGAAAATATTCGTCCTCGTGACCTTCCAATTTTGACTGCACAAGAGACGATCTTTCATCAGGATAACGTTCGACCTCATGTAGCACAACACACCAAACAGTTCCTGGTTGTCAACTACGTCCATACAATTCCGTGCCAGCCATTTAATCAGATATGAACCCCATACAACACTTATAGGATGAACTCCACATACGACACGACTTCGCCAGCGAGACGTGGCTCCAGCCATTCTCTGACAATTGTCTCTTACGCTGCGGAAAGAGTTGACAGCCATCCTACAACAACGGCTAATCGGATTCATATCACAGAGATGTCGTCCTCTGATAAAGACCAGAGGATGCAATGCACTTTACTGAAACGTTTGACTCAGCTGCAAAGAATTAAAGTCCTAACGAAATTTAATGTACATCATTTCATTGTTAAAGTGTGAAAAGTTCTTCATGCCAAGGTTGAAACATTAATTTCGTAAAATAAAATGTGGGTACCTATCTGAAATTTGGTGACCATTAGCAGTGCAATAATGTTGCGTTTCTATTTTTGAACAGTATATATATACATCTACATTCATAACATTCCGTTATTATTTATGATTGTGTATGTTGAATAAAATTTTTAATTACGCATTCACAAAACTATAATAGAATACAGTCATTGTTATGAAAATTGTCTTTAATCTCGCATAATTTAAGAAGCATATCTTGCAATAGAATTCATGCTAGACAACACTGAGAGGGATCTCCTAGCGTAGTGGCTAAGCTGTTCGCCTTGTGTTCATTGTGGACATGGGTTTGAATCCTGCTCTTGTCGTCTTGTGTACAAAGTGAATTTTTTTATTATTTTTTTTTTGGGGGGGGGGGGGAATCCCTCTGGATTATTGCTTGAAGCTACGTGCTATGAGTAGTACTCTTCGTTGAGAGTGAAGGAGTACATATGGAAAACCGAATACAGTGAAGTCAGTACTCTACGTCTTTTGAAACCTTTTGAACTTAGAACTATACATCCACCTTGTTCGTACAGGCGTATTAAGTTCATCATGATTATTTCTCTACACTGATGTTACTGCAATTCTCATTAGTCGGTCTATGTCGAATATTTAGAAAGAGGTAGTTAAATTATGTTTTTGTTTTGCAGTATTGATATTAACATGAAATATAACACTGGTTAACAAAATGAAATGAAGTTGGAAGTTGTCTATAATTTTTTAACTGAATTAGGATCATTTTGTGCCACTGAAACCAAAAATGACATCCATTTTTTTCAATCAGGTCATGTTTTTTTTCTAAATTTATTTAAAAACATTATATTCTCTGACTATAGCCTTCTAATCATAACTAAATTTTGGTAATATTAGTAGTTGATTTGTGTGTTACATTTCTCACATAAAAAGTATTTAACAGAATGTATTTATTAAATGTTAGAAATATGGAATTATATAAATGAAGAGAAGACATTGAAAAAGGTAAGGACACGTAAATTATGTCATCGCTGAGCAAAATTCAAGACATAAACTTCAATTTCTTCGACTTTCTCGAGTGCTCAGCAGCAGGGATGTCTTTCTTCAGAGCCCAGCAGTAATCAGCCATCATTACTGCATCCCAATGTCCTTGATACCTGATCTCCATCTCTTTTATGTCGTGATGGAACCTCTCTCCCTGCTCGTCACTCATTGATCCAAGATTCTCGGAAACCGATCCACATGCGAGAATAAATAATGCACTTTTATACTCATGTTGTATCCAAGGTTTTTGAACGAAGTCAGCATATTGTTGACAACTGCTTCATAGTTACTGGCTTTGGTGTTGCTCAAAAAATTCTTCACAACCAGAAAAAATGCATTCCACACGTCCGATTTCAATTTTTTCATTCATTTTTCAAACTCAGGATCTCTGAAGAGCTGACGATCTTGAGGCTATCAAAAATGCCATCTTTCAACCTCTATTTGGTTAATCATGGAAATGCACGGTACAAGTAAGTGAAGTAGAGATCATCCTCGTCCAGGACTTTGGTGAACTGTTTAATCAAGCCAAGATTGATATGCAGCAGTGGGAATAGTATCTTGTTTCTGTCTACCAGAGGATTGTTGGCGATGTTCTTTGATCTACCCAGCACTAATTCTTCTCGTGCAGGCTAGTCCTTCTTGGTATAGTGCGAGAGTGGTGAGTAAAATATCCCACATGCACAGAAAGCAGGAGTTCTTTGTAAAGCCAGAATGGTGTCTCAATAGGAAATTCAACATCTTCAATCCAACACAAATATACCAATGGTACACACAATCTTCATAATTTGTATATTCCAAGATAGATTAAGAAATTTTGCAACATATGGCGTGAAAATATCCATACATGTGACAATAAAATACTTGCTTTCTATATCATTTGTCCTTTTAAATAGGAAAAAACACACACTTGTGATCAAATGTGTGGAAATCAATTGTGGTTTTACTGATTGATTTGACATGGAATATGACCCACCAATAGAAATAAAAAAAAAGCATGTACTGCTAGATAAAAACCTGACCTGATTGAGCAAAATCAATGTGATTTTTGTATTCAGCACAATAAAATTATCCTAAATCTGTACCAAAAAAACACCATAGACAGCAAATCTGATATTGACCAGTGTAATAAAAGGTGTAGAGGATGAGTTCGTTGCACTCTAGTTACACCATATGTTTTCCGTCTCTCATAATGATACGGTACACCGGACTACGATAATACCAATCATAGCATGCAATACCGTAGCTTCAACAGATAATACTCACGGATCTTTGAAGAACTTTTTAAACAGGACCGAACACGAGTGTGGTAAGAACTTACAATGATCAACAAAACAATACGACACGAGTGTAGTAAGAACTTACGACATAATGATCAACTTGCAAGATAACACGAGTGTGGTAAAACCCTACGACTTAATGATCAACACAGAAAACGTTTATTCACAACTTCATGTAGAGCTCCGAGGACCGAGACTTTTGGCTATTCTGTTCCATGACCGTGCTCCTATATAACATACCTGTGTACAGATGACCTAAAAGGCCGATTTTGATTATTTTCGTAAATTTTGTTAGGCTAATGTGTCTATTTTGGCAGGCGATTCAACGTATATAAAGTTATCAGCGAAAACTATGACAATAGCAAAAAAGACTGTCACGAATTAAGTCTTGTTTTCTTACGTTCAGCGGTCTCCAACTGGCGCAAGTCACGAATTAAGTCTTGTTTTCTTACGTACAGTGGTCTCCAACTGGCGCAAGTCACGAATTAAGTCTTGTTTTCTTACGTTCAGCGGTCTCCAACTGGCGCAAGTCACGAATTAAGTCTTGTTTTCTTACGTTCAGCGGTCTCCAACTGGCGCAAGTCACGAATTAAGTCTTGTTTCCTTACGTTCAGCGGTCTCCAACTGGCGCAAGTCACGAATTAAGTCTTGTTTTCTTACGTACAGTGGTCTCCAACTGGCGCAAGTCACTAATTAAGTCTTGTTTTATTACGTTCAGCGGTCTCCAACTGGCGCAAGTCACGAATTAAGTCTTGTTTTCTTACGTTCAGCGGTCTCCAACTGACGCAAGTCACGAATTAAGTCTTGTTTTCTTACGTTCAGCTGTCTCCAACTGGCGCAAGTCACGAATTAAATCTTGTTTTCTTACGTTCAGCGGTCTCCAACTGGCGCAAGTCACGAATTAAGTCTTGTTTTCTTACGTTCAGCGGTCTCCAACTGGCGCAAGTCACGAATTAAGTCTTGTTTTCTTACGTACAGCGGTTTCCAACTGGCGCAAGTCACGAATTAAGTCTTGTTTTCTTACGTACAGCGGTCTCCAACTGGCGCAAGTCACGAATTAAGTCTTGTTTTCTTACGTTCAGCGGTCTCCAACTGGCTCAAGTCACGAATTAAGTCTTGTTTTCTTACGTTCAGCGGTCTCCAACTGGCGCAAGTCACGAATTAAGTCTTGTTTTCTTACGTTCAGCGGTCTCCAACTGGCGCAAGTCACGAATTAAGTCTTGTTTTCTTACGTACAGCGGTCTCCAACTGGAGCAAGTCACGAATTAAGTCTTGTTTTCTTACGTACAGCTGTCTCCAACTGGCGCAGGTCACGAATGTTCACTTACAATATCAAAGAGTGTTAATTAATACCAAATGTTGTCAAAGTAGTTTCCCCTGTTCACGCTAGTGATAATTGCATTAGGGAATACGCTGTTAGCTGCTGGATGACTTTCCTAACTGAAAAGCAATCATGATCTCTTTTAATTATACAGCCATTCCTCATAACAGAATATAACATACACAATGTAAATACTCTACACAGTCACGTAACAAAAACAGAATAGAAGATTAGAAATAACTTGACGTAGATAAATATGGAGAATGATGACTAGCGGGTCATGGGATTCAGCCTACATTAGAATTCCCTCCTGCAACACATACATTTGTCTTTTCATCGATTTATCCCATTGGGACAAGGCAACAATGAACATTATATATTTTTCTCAAGCTGTACACTAGCTGCATCTTTATTCGTATCAGTCTCATAAACTTTCTTGGTTATCTTTTATGTATAAGTAAGAACGTTTCTTGGTTATTTGTTGCATATAAGTGAAAACATTTTTATAGTTATCTGTTATATATAAGTGAAGCCTACGTTTTTATTCGATTAACAATTGACATTGCACTGTTTTTAAAAATCACCAACGGCTATTAGGTCAATCCATCCTCAGAAAATGAGTATCGAATATTCTGGGAATGTAGGATGCTAACCGCATATTTCACAGGTAGGTCAGTTAAAAATAAGTGCCAAACACTGAGTATGATTATATTACTCCTAACATGGCAAAATACATATGTAACGATATAATTCCAATACGCTTCAATGGTATGAAAGAATTTACCTGGTATATTTCAAGCGTGTAATTAGGAAGTGTAACTCAGGAAGTTATTCCGATCATTACGAATTAAAATAACAATAAAGTATCAATGAGCAGAAAATATCGACAAGAGATGTATATTGTTTAATTCAGAGAAAAAGGAAAAAAATGATATCTTGAAATATGCAATTTTCTCACTGAAATCCTGGTCTTACATATACATCGAACTACCTATAGACGATGGAGCATCTGTAATCGAATTACAATTCTTATTCAAGTGAAGTTTTTACTAGATCAACTTAGCGATGCGATCTCAGACCATTCTTTATGTTTCTAGCCACCATTCTATTCTGCACGAATGACAATAACAGGATCCATTGATCCATCTTCAAATACTTTGTGGGAGGAGACGTGAGTACAATGGACTACAAGAATATTCCAGCCTGTATTATTCTAAAATAGCATGTTAATGAACTACACAAATATAGACATGCGAGAGATGACATAATACATGTGTGGAATTATAAACAAGTATTGCCCCATAAAAGAAATACAACTTGATCTTAAATAATCAATCAAGCATATCATGTATAATAAATTGATTTTCAATTTCTATTGACTGGTTAAAAATTACAAATAAATCACATCGTAACTCCAAAACCATTACACTATACATCATTAATACATCAAATCGAAACTCCATCACAATGCGGTTATACATCACTAATACATCAAATCGAAACTCCAAAACCATTAGATTAAACATCACTAATACATCAAATCGAACTGCAAACAATGCAGCTATACATCACTAATACATCAAATCGAACTCCACAACAATGAAATTATACATCACTAATACATCAAATCATTGCGGTTGGATTTGATGTTGAATGTGATGTAAACCACGACTACTTTTGAGGAAGCTGTCGTTGTGATAAAGCTTAATTAACTTCTAAACCACGGAACGCAGAAGTTGTCATATAAACACATACTGCATTGAATTCTATTCAACATTGTGTTTCTCTTGTTTCATTAGCTGTTCTATTATTTCACTACATAAATATCTATATATGTTTAATAACGAGCCATCTTAAAATAATAATATAATAGAGAAGCGTCGATGATGTATTAATAAACAAACATCAACGTCAAACAAGATATGAAACGAATCTGCTCAGTTGGCACCCACTCGCCTCACAAATTGTGTTAATACGTTTAATATTAGTATGTAGTTACTTTACTAATTGGCATGTGTATATATTCACGTTATATTATTTTGTAGGTGTAGTCTTTGCAGATATATCAAATTCTATTTGCATCAATGTAAGTTGTGCTTTGGACGGTACATTCCTTAAATCTCAATCTATGATTTGAGCAGTTTTGCTATCTTTCCTTCCTCGTTTCCCTTTACTGGTGTCAAGGGAGATACAATGTTCTTGTTCCCGCTTTTCTGGCATCTTCAGATAATGTCATTTGGTGTTCGTGTAATGTCTCTTTGATGTTGTCGAACCATTATACTCTAGGTCTAGCCCGGGCTCTTTTTTATGTTTCTTCTCTCTTCATATATGATTTAAGTAAAATACGACAAGTTACCAATATCATTTATTACTGTCGTAGGGGTATGAGATGTTAGCGATCTCACATTTCAGTGGCTCTGCTATATGAGGGCCGTAGCCATCTCCTCTCCCTCGCAATCTTTACTTCCTGGATTAATCCGGTACCCAATTAAGGCTAGGTGAACCCGTAAGCCGTTGAGAAAACATGTCCGCCTCAACTGGGAAATGAACACAGGACCACCCATATGCGAAGCCAGTGCTCTAACCACTGCGCTAGACGGCCCCTCGTTTCTTGTAGGTTCTTCCCTATTGGTTCGATTATTATTATCGTAGGTTCGAATATTTTTGTTTCTTATATATAATTTAAAAACTCATGAATCACACGGTATTCTCTCCAGATAATAAATCCATTACATTTGTTGATTTTGTCAGTACAAGGCAGTACATTACTACAATCTTTGCTTTGGGCAGTACATCCTTGCAGTCTTTGCTTTGGGCAGTACATCCTTGCAGTCTTTGCTTTGGGCAGTACATTCCTACAATCTGTGTTTTGGGCAGTACATTCCTACAATCTATCTTTTTGGTAATATCCTGATGTGAAGAATTCTACGTAAATTGTGTTAATACGACGTAAATAAATTTGAAAAAAATCATTATTTAAACGAAACTTCCCCTGCGCTGGTTCTCAAATTTCTGCTGACTAGCTCGATATATTCCGCTGATTGGAATGAGCTGTATCTTGTTTACAATTCTGCTGCTATATATGCGTCTTTCGGCCTGACACATCCGAATTCAGCATTGTATCTGGGTCAATTTGACCCTATAATATATGAGACAGCAAATCCCGACAACATGCACTGAGCGTAAACAATGCTACTAATTTTTTCTCTTCTTATGTCGCTGCAAATACAGATAAAATTAAAAATAATAAAAGTGAACACTAACACCTTAACCTAATATCAAAACATGTAACTTCTTAATGATACAAGATAATGTATTGAATAATTCATGCCTATTAAGATAAAGTATTGCTGATGGCGGATGACTGACTTATCCGTACATATTACAGTGTCTATATCATTGGCATACCCGCAGATGGGTGTCTTGACGTCGCATCCACATTCACAGGGCTACTCGCGTTCAATAATGAGTGTAATGACGGACACGAATGTCTTCTAAAAAAATAATAGGGACAGGTATGCTTCCTCGGAAGAATTGACGTCTTCTAGTGCACTAATCTGTTTAACAGTATCCTCGTCGCGGCTAGTCTACTATGTGCCTTTCTTGAACTTGCTCTCCTTCACAGGAGGTATTCTGATATGTAGTGTATGATCTCTGCTGGAATTAACACTAAAGTATGCATGAACATGCCACATATAAATTATATTATACATGCTGAGAAAGTTAAATAGTAACCTCACGGACACGCAATGTGAGTCCCTAGTGCAACCAAGGATGATGCTCATCGCTTCGTTCTGAAGTATCTCCTCTCTCAAACTGATAGTTAATAAAACGCTAACTAATGTGTATTATCGTCAGTAGCATGAAGTTCTGTCCAAAAAATACAGAAAAGAAATGTACGTGTCACATTCTAGTGTTCTCATCCCTAAAAAAAGTAATAGTGTCAATGGATACATGAGAACTGTGACATTAGAGGAAGTAAAAAGACTGACGTTTTAGAAAGGGGACGTACCTCCGACAAATTGAAAATGTCATCTTAAATATTTTCTTTTTCTTGTATCTTGCAGAACGTTGTTCTCACTGCCACATTTCTTGGACATTTTATCGACCTCTCTCATTCCGGCAACCATTCCTTCCACGATTAATCTTTCTAATACAGTACATTCCAAAAAATGTCTGTAGCAAAATAAAGCTATAATAAAAGCAGAATATAACATTATATAGAAGCAGGCGCAACGAACTGCAGATATTTAAACCATCAACAACTAATATTGTGAGCAGCCATTAACTGTTTAGAGAACGTGATACTAACCAAAATTGTCTTGTACAGTTAGTTTAAAATTGTTATGTACAGAAAATGTTAAATGATCATGTACAGGAAGTTTAAAATTGATAATAGAATTTGTGCTCTTGTAAGTTGCTCCATACCATATGATAATGCAAGTCATGATTTTCGGCTTTACAGGATATGTCTTAACAAGACACAGCTACTTCTGAACGATGATGGTCTACAGTGTATGTATTAACAAGACACAACTACTTCTGAACCATGATGGTCTACAGTATATGTATTAACAAGACACAACTACTTCTGAACGATGATGGTCTACAGTATATGAAAGAAAGCTCAGAGAAACCAACCCACTGCACAGAAGAAGTAAAAGAAAGTTGCTCACAATTCTTGGAGTTGCTCACAATTCATGGGGATAGCAAACATACAAGCAAACAAATATGTCTTAATAAGACAGAGCTATTTCTGTACAACGATGGTCTACAGTATGGGAATCCAGCCATCAAAATAACTTATTTGACCCAATATTTTCAATTGGTCGATAGACAAATTATAATCATAGTTATCAATGGAAATTACAGATATAAGCAAATATGTCATTAAGAAAACTTCATTTCCCAGGAACCAGTAGGTTTTATACTGTAGACCATCATGTTAAAAAACCTGATGGAGTGTATTAGTGACCAAATGCTAAAAACCTGATGGAATCCGGGGGTGACCAAATGTTAAAAATCTGATGGAATCCGGGGGTGACCAAATGTTAAAAATCTGATGGAGTGCATTAGTAACCAAATGCTAAAAACCTGATGAAGTGTAAGAGTGACCACAAGTTAAATCCTGATTGGGAACATGAGTGACGCAAAGTTATCAGAATAATGGCTTATATTGATATGTGATTGACAGAAGAAGACGGAGATATATGATATTCTATGAAAGCTTTACATAACATGAGATACATGATAGCGAATACAACACTTGTTTGACATGGGGTATTTGATATCGAATACAACACTTGTTTGACATGGGGTATTAGATAGCGAATACAACACTTGTTTGACATGGGGTATTTGATAGCGAATACAAAATTTGTCTGATTATATATACATGACAGCGAATATATCATTTATTTAAGTAGATATACATGGCAGCGAATCCAACACTTGTTTCACATGGGGGATATGATAGCGAATACAACACTTGTCTGATTAGAGATACATGATAGTGAATAGATCATTTGTTTGAAACTTATACATCATATATCTGATGTGACCAGTGCATTGTCAAACAAGTTTCATTTCATAAAATGTTAAGCTTCAATATTTATTACACACATTGAAGTTCATGCGACAATCAGTGATCAATCCACATAAAAACCTATCAACTATCAATTTCCAGCTGCAATGTTTAGTCTCGGAATCAAAGCCGCATCACACTGTTTAACAATTGGGTGGTAAAACTAGAGGTATAGAGAACTTGCTTCACTCTGTAGTTCTATCTAAACAATGACGGAGCAGAGGTTGAACCACAAATAGTAATTAACGGACGAAAGTCATTCTCGTAATCAGTGATGACCAGAAGGTGCCTATACTTTGTGCTGTAAATATAATTCCTGGTGTTTATACTGAGATCTCAAGCTGAAAAGATATGTGCTGTCTCAAATGTAATGAACTTCTCTCTCAGAACAGCAAGAAAGCGTGTTTATTTACTCTTCACACGCGTTAAGCACCAGTACCTAGAGCTGAACCAATCTTTAAAAAATGCATATTTCATATCAATTTATTTATGCCGAAGACTGATGTGTCGGGCCACTGGCGCAATTAAATGGCTGCACATCGATTCCTATTTTCTGAACTATCTCCTGCGGAAATTTAACAGATTCAGTATCCTGCAACAAGAGAGATCCAGTGGAAATTTGAGAATGAACGAAAACAAACAACAACAAGACCAATTTATTTGAAATATAATCACTCGAACAACAATCATTCATCACGTGAAACATGGGTTACCAGCATAAAGTGTCACTAGTGTTAAAACCCAAATAGCATACTAATCAGATGAAGCCAGGACGCCAAAATTTGGGTTTTTTTTAATGGTAGCTGAGCATGCAACACAACGTGCTAATACAAAATGTGTGATGCACTTGGGAGACTACAGGGATGGTTTTGAGCTGTACTCACACAAAATGTCTTTATACCACAACTACTGCACAGCCGGTACACAACAACATGCCTCAACGATGGGGCCGTTGAAGAATAGTGTTACTGTCCGAAATGTGGCTCAGGCATGCAATATCTCATTTAGTTATTGTCGGATTGCAGCAGCATTGCCAAGACTGGGATAGCAGAGGAGCATCAACGCGCATGTCACCCTAAAATAACTACCTCGAGAAGATCACTTAATTCAGACGCAATTGCAGCAATAGAGAATTGCAAGTGCAAATGTTATCAGACAATATCTCAGAGATGCTACCAACCCTGTATTCGGTGATAAATATATTTGGAATATATTCGCAATGGCAACCTTCGAGTTTCTCGTCCAACCGTTCGATAATACATGGATGTTGCCCACAGAACAGCTCATTTAGCATGGTGTGTGCAGAACGTGCAATGGCGACGTTTCATGGATAAAAAAGGTATGTTTCTCGTTTTCTTGGAGCATTGAGCATAGATAGACGAATTAGAGTATGGCGGTGACGTGGTGAACGCGTTAGTGATTGTGCACTTCTCATGCGTAACCGATCTGTGGAGGGTCAGTGTGATGCTGCGGGAGGAGGGGGATTAGTTTACTCTACACACCCCCTCTTCTATGTGACTAGACATCTAAATGGTGATCACTACCGTTACGAGATTCTGCTGCCTTTTACCATCACAGCACTGCACGTTCATGGGCACAACGAAGTCCTTCAAGATGGTAATACAAGACCACACATTTCTCGTGCAAGAAATACTTTCCTGCAACATGCGATTGTCAATAGAATTGACTTGCCTGCAACACGAGGATGTCAATAGAATTGGCTGGCCTGCAAATATACCTGCTATGAATCGCAACAGAACATCTTTGAGACGAGCTTCAGCGACGGGTTGAGAAGCATCATTTAGCTCCTGCAACTCTGCATGAACTGCGTATTTTTAATTCAGCATCTATGACAGGCAGTATCTCAACGATTAGCAAGCTCATAATTTACATGCAACAGCGGTGCCTTTAATGTATCTCAAATAATGTTGAACTTCTCGATACTAACAATATTGACATTTGTTGTTTTCATTAATATTGAAAATAATGGTTGTATTGATGGTTGTTTTGTCATTTTACACACGTTAATCCTAGCTTCGTGAAATATAGTGTTGATTGTAACCGAAAAGTTTGTAATATACATTTTGAAATGATGTTGTGTTATTTATTCTTTTCTTTTGACTTAGTCCACTTCCAAACAGTGACCCTTAAGTTTATTTTGAGTGTATATATTTCCAGATTCAAAAACAATATATTAACATAGATTTCTGAACGGCAACGGATACGAAACAGATAAACTGTACATATATTTAAATGTAAGGATCGACAACGGAGCAATAACAAGTAGTTTGAAGATGAGAACTGTATTTATATATATATAACTTACGCCCCTAGATCTACAATACGATTGACTGCTTTTGATACGTTCAGATTTTCTACTTTTGGTCTTATCCAATATATCCGTGTCCTGTTTTCCTTCAATGCCATTATATGTGCCTATTTGTTATTTCGCTTGATAAAGGCAGTTTAGTCAGAACATTGATTTCACTCTCTTCTGTTTCTTTTTCTGTTAATTTTTGCTTCTTAAAAATATTCTGCAACGATCTTCATTTAATTACATGAGAAAATATTTGCCCGATTCAACAGTGCCTTTCAACTAACACTATTCTGAATGTCAAAGGTAAGAACATAGAGAAAGCTTGCAGATAATCGTTTCAATTATATTTTCTGCTTTGTAATCTTGATGCCAAAAATATGTATTTGTTATTTCTGTTGGATAATCTCGGTCATAACGAACAATGACTGCCTGAATATAACAGCAGTATAGATTGGTACTCGTATTTTCAGGATTGTGTTTAAGTAATCTTAGTCGCTGGCGACAACAATGACAAGGTAAAGAACTAACGCATGATCATAAGCTGCAGGTGGAATTTTTTACATAAAACATTTACCTATTATAATAAACCACACCTAATTCAAACACGAATATGATTCCAGTTAGGGGCTGCCCAGAAATGAACACAACTTTTTGCCAATTTTGGCCGCCATAAACCATTCTTCCTCCCCCCCCCCCCGCCTCTGTTTTAAAGAAGTCAAATATTCAGAGATAAACTATTGGATAATGTCAAAAATTCTCCGCCCAATTTTATGTAGTCATTTTTTTGTAAAAGAAAAAAAAGATATCAAAAATGTGTTTTTTTCACAATTGTAGTAAAATGTTTTAAATTCTCAAGATTTCATTGGTGTATATATAGACGGCAGAAAGGGATGTGTAATTTTACCAGATCTGTTCTCCTTGTAAACAGAGGATATTACGTAAAATATTGAAAGCATACTACGAATAGCATTTGGAAGATACAATTTGAATAATCTAAGATATGATGACGATATAGTTCTAATAATGAAGGAAGCCATGCTAGACATGGTAGTACAAGAAAGTGATAATACAAAGAATACCTCAGTCCAAACCAGAAGCAATTAGGAATAATGTTTATTTCAAAGACATATACACCATCAAAATGCAGTACCAAAATATCAGTGAATTAAATCAAGTGGATAAAGTCAAGTATCTTGACATTATTTTAACAACAGAGGGCAGGTGCTCCAATAAGATCAAAAGCAGAAATGCACAGGTAAAATCAACATTTCAAAAAATTATAAACATTATATACAATGGAGTAATATCAAAGAATACACGAGTTCTAGTACTAGGAAGTTGTATTGAGCCAATCATTCTTTATGAGCACGAAGCATCGACAGTAAACAAAAGTTCCCAAGATAAGCTGGAGGCAATCGAGATATGGCTTTTAAGACGAATGATGACAATTCAATGGACAGCCAAGAAAACTAATGTACATTTAGCGTGTACCTGAGAGATACTGCGATAAAACGAGAAATTAAATTATATAAACAATTACAAGTAGACAATTAATATTTTTAAGACACGTGATGAGAAAAGTAAAACTTAAAAATTTAGTAAGCACCGGAAAGTTCAAGAAGAGAAGACACAGAGGAAAACAAAGACAGTAATTTCTAGAAGGGTTGTCACTGTAGCACAAAATAGAAGTCACCAACTGAACTTATTGACAAGACAATAGGCAGAGAATGTGGAGAAGCGTGATTGTCTACGTCACTCGACATGACACTTGATCGATTGATTTATTTAAACAAAAAGTGCTCTTGAAGTCTACTTTTGTCAAACACCTCTCCCTCTTATCACAATTTTTCAGACCCACCTTCCATCTCCACTAATTGTTGACATAATTTATAGACAGCTCCTTTGGTTATATTAGAGCGTATGCCTATATTGCATGTCAATGTTCGGAGAATACATGGCGATGTTCAGATATTGCATGGTGATGTTCGGATATTGCATGCGATGTTCTGATAATGTATGTCGATGTTCGGATGATCCTAATATTTCGACATTAGAGTTCTATTTCGCATATTGCATAAACTCAGCTTGAGTAAGTAGGTAATAATTGAGAATAAATTAACTTTGTAGAAACCATCTAAAACCAAATTACTAGGAATATATGTAAGGTATTGTTATAAGGAGGAAGGATAATGAGTTAATCTTCAACGGCATTATCTATACCGCATGACAAAGTTTAATTTTAATTCTCTAATAGCGTTGCTACACCTGTAATTCGCTTAAGACGAATATCATGTTGCATTGATTTATAATGTTGCCATGTATTATATGTGTGCAAGTATTACATGGTTTATATTTTCTGATATTGCATATTAGCTGTTGTGCCTTTTTATTTCTTACACTTTCTAATGCTGCACTGTTTGAGATTTGTCTTCTATTATTCCTTGAAAAGTTTTTTCTAGATTCAACTTCAATGCTTAAATACAAACCGTTAACCATAGTAGAGTCAAATTGGAAGACGAGCATCTGACATGTGAAGGAAGTGACAGAACCAAGGAAGTTGAGATCTGATCAGCACGGTGGATCACGGTTTCACAACGTTAGATCCACGCTCAACTGGGGTGGGGCAATATGATTGTTCGGGGGGGGAGGAATTCAAATAAAAGAGGGGGGATGATAATTCAATGTTTGCATATAAAAAAAAATATTTATATACTACGTAAGGGACATCATAATTTTTGAACGACTTAGGTGGGGCATCATAAATTTAGAACGACTTGAGTGGGGCATCATAATTTTAGAACGACTTAGGTGGGGCATCATAATTTTAGAACGACTTTGGTGGGGCATCATAATTTTAGAACGACTTAGGTGGGCATCAGAATTTTGGAAAGACTTAGGTGGGCAATGGTAAAAATAAAAGATTGGATGGAATACACTGTCGTAGATGCCTTCCATCTTAGTCTTTGGGGGGATATCATTTTCCTGACAAACCAAGGTTTCCTGCCATCGCACATCGAGAAATGTTCTGTAGTGACAAGAGTTAGCTGTTTTGCATGCTTAACATAGACAGCCCATGATTCTGCTGCATATAACAATGAGGAAGTAGCGAATGTACTCTTTCTAACGTTTATTTTCCAGGCTCAGACCACATCAGATCGAGGCATGTGCACAAAGACCATCACAGCGTCACAAATCCGAGCAAGGTGACATGCTGGTCAATTGTTTTAGTATTGATATAGTGCTAACGAGCTACCTAAACATATTTATAAGTGCGCGTTTTAAACAGAGACTTTAATGTTACGTTAATAAGACGCACAGTACTGGTTTTATTAGCAATAAGCTCTGGAATGTAAACATTTCATTTGATTGCGCTTTTGCATCACGACTTTTGATCTAATAAAATGTATAACTACACCTACGCACCTAGGAGCACAGTAAGATTTATGTGTAACATGCTAGCTACAGACACATTTGTCACAAATGCCAATAAATTCTTGGAGTTGGGGGGGGGGGTGGCTGAGCGTTAATGTTTTAAACGGGATTGATGGGAAAACGGTTAAGGAAGTCACATGCATACTTCAGTGCTCTAAAATGAGATAATAAACGCAAGCACTCCCATGGGAATATTGCCAACATATGTATTTCTTATTTTATCGATACAGTGAAGTACAATTAGATGATTCTCCGTGAAAAAAAAATAGCATCAGAAGTAAATGTACTTCCACTGGAACACTGACGCTATACGTAGATGTACTTCCACTGGAAAACTGACCTCATACGTAGATGTACTTTCATTGTAACACTTACGGCATACGTACGCAGATGTACTTCCATGGGAGCGCACGACATAAATAGTTGTACTTCTATGGAAAGGCTGACGTCAGATGCAGATCTGCTTCCATGAAAACACTGATGTCTATCTATCTCCATCTATCTATACGATGTGTCCCCTGTCAGCCTTGCGGCGTTAGGGGCACAAGAGTTCTTTGGAGATGGACTTCAAACACTAACGTCATGCGTAGATATAAGTGCATGGACACGGTGAGGTCATAAGTAGGTGTACATGCACGGGAACATTGATGTCATAATATATGTATTTCCATAGAAACAGTTACGTCATAAGTAGATGTACTTCAAAGAAAGGATTGATGCTATAAGTAGTTATACTTCAGTGTACATTGACGTAATAAGTAAATGTAATTTCATGGAAGCAACCACATGAGAGAATAGATAATGCTGTAGTGTGGACAGTGAATCAATGGGATGTGACAGATAATTATGCACATTAAAACTCACTACAGGCGCTTGTACTGTACATGAAGTCAAACACAATTTGGGTCTTTTCGTTGCGTTTAAGATAACAATCTCCAGCATAACTACAAGTGGTCTTATTACAAACAAAAATATTGCATTAACAAACTAGAAGCAAACGTTAAACTGAATAATAGATTATTTCTTTATTTGATTACTAGACAAACTTATCACAATAAAACAAAATCAGAAAGTTACTGCGTTGCATCGATGTTAAGGCATAAACAAACACAAATGTGTGTTCTCGAGAAACAATTATTATCACAAAGTTAATAAAGTTAATTTTTAAATTTAATTGTAAACTGAATTTAATGATGTTTCTGTAAATCGTGATGTTAAGTAAACCAATACATAATTTTGTACCTTTATGACATTCTTTTGATTCATTCTTGCACGTGGTTTTAAATGAACATTGTATTCTGGTATGAGCTGTTACGTGTGTATATGGTTTATATGGCACCATCAGGGGTACTCATTAGAGCATTACCAGGAAGCAATACACAAGCACATTAAGACATATCTGAGAATATGGTTTGGTCTACAATAACAAAATCAAATTTCAACAAAATAAATCGACTCTAAACCAGGCAGCTCCTACTGTACAAGGGACACTAAATCTAAAATAAAATTGAACACATGGGAAATATTACTGAATTGAAGCCATTGGATGACAATTGAGGGATTAGAGTGATAACCCAAGCTTTGAATTTTCAGAGATGAGACTTGAAGAATATACCACACACAAACCGGAACAGTGTCCTAATACAAGCTGAGCGGTTTTGAACAATATGCTGGTAGAATACTTTCGACACACATATACACTAATGTGTGCGTTAGAAATACAAATAGTAATTGGGAAGAATGTAGTCTGCTAACGCTAAAGGACAGGGACTTCTCACTATCAAATTCTACTACGAAATGCTGTAATAACTTTTTAAGCAAAAACTCGGAGATACGCAGCAAATACATTGCAACTCAGGGGAGAAAATTGTCGCGCTCTCATATTTCCGTTTAATAGAAACCAAAATACCAGCGGCGTTGGTACCCTGGTGGACTCGAGATTCACTTTGAAATTTAACCCAGTCTTCCATAACCATATTATCACTAGCGCATTGGAACATTCCTGGAAAATGAAGCGACAGGCAGACTTGCTAAAGAAAGTAGTGCATTTAAAAAGATTGACATATTGATATAGAGAATGAGGTAAGCGAAAGAAACTATTAAAACCACTCCTAAATCAATGTGGTAACATGATCACTAAGATAAAGTACAAACTGCTGCCTACCATCAGCTCTCCGGACGTGACCAGGTGATAATTTTCCGGCAATACACATGACATAATTGATTGCGCCATCACATATACTACACATCCAAGATCGGCACAACAGACAAGCATCTGAGGCACCAACCCCATGACATCCGGATACTTCCTATACTTATTACAGAACTGCATAACGTACGACGAAAACTGAGTAGCAAATGACCCATGGTGCACTGTCTCCTTTCATGGAAATCTTTGCGGCATTCAGTTGGATTCAGGGGTAGCGTTGTCAACTCCTTTCATCATAAAAGCACTAGAAATGTCTCTAAAAAGCACCAGAAAGCACTAACAAATATTTTTGAAAGTACTAAAAAGCAACAAATATTTTCTTTAAGGTAATACAAGATAACACATTATAGTTTAGTAATATCAGTTAATCTGATAAATAATATTATTCCAGGTTGCATAATCACAGTCAGACAAATTGTTTTTTTCTATTGTATATGTCTTTTTCCTGGTGCCTTTAGTGTTGTCAACATGTTTTTGCCAAAAGGCACAAGTCTCGTGCGAAGAATGTACACACAAAATAATGAGAAAACACACACACACAAAAACAACATAATATTCAAAATATGTTTCAAGTTTTCACATTCTAATTCGTGACCATGAGTTAATATTAGAAATATGTTTATTCAAGATCTGCAAAATCCCAGTCGAACAAGTTTTCTTCAATTTCTTTTGCATTTTCTGGCTGTACTTGAGTATCACATGATGATGATTGAAACAAACTTTTGTAAGCATCTTGTGATTCAATTTTTTGCAGGATATCCTTAGGTAGTTTATAATCAAAACAGCATTCACGATATCTTTTCATTCCATATTTAATAGTCAGAACACTGAATTTCAGACTTCAATTTTGTGTACTCTTCCAAATTGTTTACACCTGTTTTACACCTGTCATGACAGATGAATTATCTGTGTCTAGTGCAACTAGTCTTTGCAATTCAAGTCCATTATTCTTCAAACATTCTATCAGAGCATTGCATATTGCTTCAGTGTTACAGGCACACATTTCTACTAAGTCTAAAAAAGTAACACTAAACTGTTTTCTTTTCATGAAAAAATATCGTATTGCTTTACCAAGTAGTTTAGTTGTAGTAATATCATTGCTTTCATCAATTAATAAGCTGAATTTGATGTTTCCAATATCAGATATCAAGTTTTATTGTGAAATTATGGTGCGAGCACATGTGAAATAACTGAACTACACTTCGATCTTCTAAGTTTTAGGCTCTTGCATCATTTGCTGTCACCTAAATATACCTTACAGAGTTCACTTAAATGATCAACTACTCTTAGGGAACAATGCCCAGCTAGGAACAAGGGATATGCCTGCTTCTGTTGCTTTCACATCATTACTGAGAGTGTTAAATGAAAGTTGTGTTTGTTCATGGAATGGTTGTTTAACTTTCTTGTGTTTTGTTGTCTCAGCGTATTTCTCAATATATAATACCCTCGCGGCTATTGTACATTTACAATACGTACAATAACACTTCGTGCCATCTCTTTCAACTCCAATTAACCATTTTAAAATCTCGAATCATTTAGCCACTGTGTCCTGAAATGCTGTTGGTAGTTTTTATTGATTATGATACACAAATGTAAATTAAATAGTAGTGTAGTCACAGCAATGATCATGTATTGATTGTAAATATGCATATGAACAATTACAATTTTAAATGTTGGCTCTATTTACCACTTATTACGAGTTTGACTTTTTAGTGTTCACAAAAATGTTTACTAATAAAGCAAAGTTTTTGAAGAAAACTAAACAAATTATTTGACGAGTTAAAAAGCACTAAATAATGACAAAATGCACTAAAACGTACCAGAAAATCTTTGAAAAGAACTAAAATAGTGCGGCCCCTCTATTTAAAACAAAATTGACACCAGATGATATGAAAAAGCACCATATCTGGTGCGAAAAGTACTAAAATGGCAACCCTATCCAGGGGTTGACTGTTATCATAGTTGTTAATATGGAAGTTTGTAAGTGAATGAATAAGTCCAAGAAGATATAAAACAACTAATCTTAGCAAAAGTCACTGTTCACTCATGTTTATTGGCGCTGAAACTATGGCATATGAAATGTGATTATTTAGTGCGGATCTGTGTGATATGAGTGCACACCCAATTTTTGGACACACATGAGTACTAAATAACAACAATTATGAATAAATATGAAAATATGAAATTGTGACAATAATGTGAGGCGAATTCATGGTAGCAGAATTAAACACACACATTACAAAGAATATAGTAGATAAGTAAAGGATATATAAAGAAATAATATATTAATTGAATATTGAAATTAAATATGTGAGATAAAGAAAGTAGTATAATGATATTTAGACAACAGAATATATGAACAATTTGAAAGGTAGTCGGTCAAGAGGAAAACAATAACATATTAATCAGTTAATTACATATAATCTAAGACAGTGAGATTCAATGTGTTTTGATAGCTGCATGCTGGTAACTTTTGTGTACAGTTTTTAATTAGAGGCTGTCCATAAATTACATCAACAAATCAACAATTTAGTGGATATATTTTACCTCTTTCCCCCTTTCCAACAACTGGTCAAGAATTCGGGGACCCACCTGCTTAGTTATGTCAAATCTATGTATCTATCTATTAACCCTCAACCCGTCATCGTCGTAGGAGTACCACATTGGATGCTTCGGCACACAGAGTCCTCCAGCGATTTATATCTTCAACGATGAGCATCAGTGAGGAAATATATTGTCCTGTCTTTTCCTTGATGTTGTCTGACCATGTCTTTATTATCCCTCCTCTGATCCCCCACACCCTTCCTTTGGAGGGTTTCCTGAAGTATTGTTTGTGACAAGGAAGTATGTCTGCATGCATGTGCACATCATGCTGATTTTCGTTATTGGTCAAATAATTATATCAAATAATATTTAGCCAATAGACAATAGATAGACATAATTTCATTAGTGTGTAAAAAAAGAGTTTTGTTGACGTTAACTTTTGTCAATCCTCCGTCCCTGCTTATCAACAATTGTCAAACTATTTCAGACCCCAACCCCTCTAAATTTTTGACGTAATTTATGGACATCTATTAGATGTATTTGTCCAAACCAGACATATAGCTTGACTAATTAAATATGATATAGTATCATTGACATTGCTGTGTACTTACTGTTGTTCTCCATTTCCAGAATAATTTTCTCACGGTCTTTCAATATATTAACTCCAACATACAATAGCAATGTTAAAAAGTCATGCTGTTCTTGGTGGTACAGATTTCAGGAAAGTCAAATTATTCTGTTGAAACACAACTTATGATCGTTGCCGGGGTTGGCAGTGGGAGCCAAGATTTGATTAACATTAAAGTAAACAAAGAAACCAATCTTCTGGAACTACTAACAATCCTTTACTAAATATATATTAATTCTAATTTTTACATAATAAACATTGAAAATACAATGGAATAAATAGTTAACATTATGTGTAATTAGCTATTTAACGTGTTAGAAATATTAAGAGTAACAAATTAAGAATTATCATTGAGGTGTAGTCTGGCCACCAGTTCTCGTCCGGCGTGTATTTGTAGGTCGTTATTATTTTTTCTCGCTTTCTGTTCTAGATGAGTTCTGGAAGCGGGTTTATCGTTGTCGATATTCAGAGCTGGAGAGCTGGTATCTAGCGCTCCACACACCCACTACAGCTAGTTCCAGACGCTTTAACCTTTTCTTGTGTACTTGTGTATTTTGTATTTCTACTCTGTGTTTGCTTTGCTTGTAGAGTTAAGGTGTTAGCTTACTTAAAGTGCCATTTTAGTGAAATTGTATTCCATTTCAGTTTACTTTATTGATTGATTCACCATTGTAAATGTTATTTTGTCAGAATTGTAGTTATACATGTTATAAATATCCGACAAAGTGGTAGAATGGTATAGAACAAGTCTTGGATGATCAAGACACCAAATTCAAACACTACCGTAGGCAACTATGTATCGGGACATGTCAGAAAACAATGGCAACCTACTATAATACTCACATTGTCTACACAATCACTACTTCCAAAAAAGTATGGGGTTTACCGCTACGTCTAGGATAGTAATGCTACCAACTTTGTATACAGTATAAATAGTATTATCGTGCGTGGAACTTTCTAAGAAATAATTGCTCTTGTAGGAATGACAGTTAACAGGCGAATCAAACACCACCTCATGTAGTAATACTATTAGTTATTCAATACAGATCACGGCAATCAGTGCGAATCAATGGATGCTTAATCTCAAGAACAATGTAACATTTTAGCCTTGCCGAGTGTGCCGTCACATTCTGCACACTGACTATCGTACATAGACGGTCTCTGTAAATTAGCCAACAATTTGGATACCCTCTTCCCATCCTTGTCAGCAAATGATCAAGAATTCATGGACCACCATCTCCTGCTTAATAATTGTTGTTTTTTAAATGCCCCTCCCCCTAAAACAAACCTGCTAGTAAATAAGTTACGATAAATATATCAAAATGAACATAGATATTAGTTTTACCAAAATAAGTCGATAAAACAAACTAATACCGAGACACATTGACAGACGACGTTTCAACTAAAAAGCCTTCATCAAGACAAAAAAAAGAACACAGGGAAAAAAATCTTACATAGAGACATACATGGTGTTTTTATGAATGTAAACAGAGGGAAAGAACAATAGCGAAGGCACGACGCAGGAAGCAAACATAATATGACATGACAGGAGAAAAGAGGGTGTGAGGGGAAGATAGAGGTGGTACGTAAGGAGGTGACAAGGCACACAAAAATTGGAAATAGATAAGATATAAATTAACTAAAATAAAATATTTATACTTACCTCGAAGATAGTCTTTCGATGAAAAGAAATATGACCCAAAGATGCCTAGGGTTGTTGCCCTACACTGGAAATTTTATCCCTACGATAAAAATATATTGTTTACGTTCATGTTGTAACACATCTGGCATTGGAACGACAACTGAGGACGAGAAACGACATTGAATAAAAAGCTGGAAGACACCGCACGAGGTAGGCAGAAATACATGTGGGAGAGAAAGAAGGAGAGGTGAAAATGTTAGTGTCCAGCAGGGTGTACCACCAAGGCAAGAGACGGGATGTTGGTGGTACCTTGCAACAAACCTTCGCTGCGAAGACGGCTCTTAACGATGACACAGTGAAATGTAATTATTCTCAGGTGTTCTTATCTATATTTAGAAGTGATGACATTATTGACACCTACGTCTATTGTTTATGTTAGTTTCACGATCTTCCAACGAATTTCTAATATTAGTATACACATATGTCATGATGTAACAAAGAAATCGTATAACAAACTTAACATGACAGCATGTGTTTGCCACGCCTTGATAACTGAGATTTATATCTAAAGGGGGTACACAGGTGAGGAACATGAAATCCTGCAAGGTATTTAACATATCCCACGTGGCAACTTTTTACATAAACATGTGTCTAATTAGTGCTCACAAGCATTTAAGGGATGCAAGTAAAGTTTGTTTAAGCCTTGTGGGCATTGTACTTCTATCTTTGGCACATTCAGTGTATCAGGTCTTCGCGTACGATGTTTTTCTGTAATTTACAAGCCACGCCTGAAGTAATTGCTTTAATATGAAATAAAACATAGCTAGTACTTGCCCAGGTGTTCAACACAAAATATAAACTGCAGAGAAGTAAAGGATACACTTCGGACAATGTTCATTCAATGCTCTTCTCTCACTCTGCTGTAAATAAAATACCATTATTTTAAAAATAACAGAGCTTGATTTTTCTTGCAAATGCCCTAAAACTTTCTTCAAGTTATTAAAATTGCGAGACACGTTATACAAAGTATATTTTTATACTTTTTTAAATATAGTTTGTCAACATAAATAAGTGTCATCTACACATCGATGGTCTTCAGCAACTGACCCCGAACTACTTACGTCTCTTTCGTTGATATTGCACTCTGCTAGACTGTAACCTGTCCATCTCTTGATTCCTCCCATGTGTACTTCTGCCTAACATGTGCTTGCATGACTTAAACTCTACCTACATGTAAGACTTTCACCAAGGCATCATGTCTTTCAATATGTTCACAACATATATATATATATATATATATATATATATATAATCATACAGTGTTATCATATCTGCTCTGTTTTCATCTATTTCCATGCATTTCTCCATATTTTATGTATCTAAATCACAAAAGCATCAATTATATCTTCTGTTTTCAGTAATTTTATTACACTACAACATATTTTTTGGATCAGATTACAGAAGATATAAGAGTTACGAAGATATTTACTTCAAGTATGTCGAGTTTCATTTTAGAGGACACTGCAAATATAACTGTGTCCAATATCTTTGTTATCTTAATCTACACTAAACTAATTCAGAGATTGTGTAATTCAAAAATAGTGACAGAAAGTAGGCACGATCATGCATATGAGGGGGGAGTCAAAAAGTAAGTCATAAATACCTGGACAAAAATATATAAATACGACACCAAAATGACAACTATATAAGTTTAGACTAACATAGTTCTTTCATTTCTCCGTATAATTTTCACCAAAATTGATGCGCATATCCCATTGATGTATCAGTGCGGCAAAACTTGCAGTAAAGAAATATTTTCCTCTGTGCTTTCATCAACATTGTTATGTTATGGTCAACCTCTGTCTCATCCGCGGAACTTTTCCAACCAAGGTGAGCTTTGGGTGTACTATACAGGTGGAATTCATGTGCTGTAAGTTTGATGCTCAGGTAATTGTCATATCATTTGCTCTATTCTGTCTTGAGTTAACCCAGCCGTACGTGGTGTGGGATTGTCACGACGAAACAGTATTCATCTAGTTACAAGACCTTTCCCTTTTTTTAGAATTACATGTGGAAGAATTAAAAGAACTTTACAGAACGGTACTGCATTCACATGGTCATCCTCCTTCTCAGAACAGGTTAACAGCACTCATATAAATAACCAAATGGGCAGAGGGTGTCCGACAAAGTGGATGGTGCCGCAGTAACCTAATGAACAAATAGTAACGCAAAATGAGGTAAACAGGTTACTAAAACACTTACCTAGCCTATTAATAAAAATATATTTAAAAAAGTATATATAAAAAAACATACAATAAAACTAAACAGGACAATTCTCCACGTATCGGCTCAAATTGAACCTTTTTCAAGAGACAAAATATAAACATCTATTTTGTTTTTTATTTTGTCGTTTTCTGTTGTTTGTCTCTTGAAAAAGGTTCAATTTGAGCCGATACGTGGAGAATTGTCCTGTTTAGTTTTATTGTATGTTTTTTATATATACTTTTTAAAATATATTTTTATTAATAGGCTAGGTAAGTGTTTTAGTAACCTGTTTACCTCATTTTGTGTTATTAACAGCACTCATTCATTGAGAATACCAGAACACTGTGAGGATAATCTTTCCTGTTGGTGTCGCAACTTTACATTTCTTGACAGAAAATTAAAGCGGATACGTAAATATCATTGAAGTACACTTTGATTCTGGTTGAAGGTGATGAACCAATTATTCATCCCTAGTGGCAATACACTCTAATATATCTTCTCCTTCATTGGCATATTGACACAGATGTTGCAAGGATATGTTCATTCGGGCCATTCAGTTTATGTCAATTTTCTTCTTCTTTAGCATGCATTCTCAAACTCCCGTTAGGTCTATTTTATAGCAGAACTATGGTCCTACTTGATTTCCAGCAGGATGTAGTCCAGAGAATGGAAATTCGTTGTGTCGCCGTTTTTTGCACCAATGGTCCGACACATCTGTCTTCGGTGAGGTTAAGGAGATCATTTCTCAATGCACGCACATTCGAAATTTCAATTGGTCATGCATTATGATTTAGTCTGAAACATTTCAACAGTCTTGTAGTACTGCTATCATTTCTACCGTTATTCGCATGTCATAGTGAATCATTTTATCAATTTCGATAGAATGTTCGCGGTTCATCAGAAATATTTTCTGTCATTCATTTTGATGGAGAAGATTTCCAGACCTCATACAAGTCTCAGATGATTGTCGTATCTTGTGTTACTCAATGTCGGTGTATTCTGCATTGCCACGGTCGTATACGGTCGATTTTTCTGGAAGGAACGTTACCATGGCTTTCCAGTAATCATTAAGTTACTTCCAGTAGACGCATGCAACGGAATTATGAGAAATATTATTCTACAAACAGACATACAATTTCAGCATGTGCTTAGACTTTTATTCAGAACCCTTATACTGATTTGCAAAAACAAAGTAGCAAACAGAGAAAATATAATAACCAGCTATTGCATGCAAAGCTTGCATGACTTAAGTAGATGTATGTCAATAATATTTACTCCAATTTTAGGTAGACTTATTGTTCGTTTTCAGTATTTTATAAATGATAAATAGGGTTTAAGGCTCTAGGTTTGAACCACGGTACAGTTTGCACTTTTGTCTCTGCATATTTGTTGAAAATAGTTTCTTTTACAATCATTATGATTGAGATTTTATAGTTCTGGTTCAGACAGTTCTATCACCCCGACCTCCGATTAAAAAAGTATAGTTCATTGATCATTTAATTTGGAGCGGTTGTGGTGAACTGCATTCCTTTCACCCTTGAATATCAGTTCGCTATTGTTATATCATAGCATATTGACATACACAATAGTGGAGGTTAAATTGAATGTCCCTCTTATTAGGTGCGCGGTAGACTAGTTAACAATGAGCTTGCTTACTATTACCGGGTTACAGCGTGCCAGGTTCGAAACCACTTCCAGAAAAACAAATAAAACGTCTGGATTGTGATTTCTTGCTTGACACGACCAGTCCTCATCGACTCAACTGTAAATGGGTACTAGTCATGAGTTAGGGGAAGTGAACACTGCACGCAAAGGAATTGGCTACCTCACATAATAGTTGATGCGGCTTAATACACTAAAAATTATCTTCATTCCCGACGGCAGTTTTCTACCATGGGACCTATATTTATCATTACCGCTTATAGTTAAGTAAGTATACGTCTTTCAACAGCATACGCTAATGCAATAAATCAGGGCTGTTAGCCATCAACAGTATCTCTTCTGATGAGATTTGCACTATTTCAAATAATGGTGGTGGTTCTGGTAAGAATGCACCACAGTCCCAGAATACTCCTAGCAATATATCACTAGTGGAGGTTGTGTTTACGGTAATTCTGCCACCACTACCTCCTGGTATATGTTATATTTATATGAGATAACAAAATTAATAAAATTATAAAGTAAAATATTCAATAAGTTCAATTATAAAATATATTGTGAGGAAATGTGTGATGCATGAGAACGTGTATGTGAATGTATGTAAAAAATATTACAAATAATAATTTATTTAGCTGCTCTTGTCCATGTTGGAGTTTCTTATTGCCCTTGGATTGAACTATTGATTACGGAAATCACATGTACCTGGTGTTTGAAACTGGTGACACCTACTGTTAAAACTAATATATCGCCGAGATTCCACTGTGTCACACAGAGGAGGGTTGATTCCCCCTAATCAGTCCAGGAATGGATCTAAAGCAGGCGCTAAGCCTCGTCACCAGAGACCATAGATTTGGGTAGTCAAACTTTGCATTTACGCCATACATGCAAATTGACAGTATCACTATTCTTCTCCTTTATATGTGTGTCCATGTCATTCAGAGTTTTGGTAAACTACAGAAGTTTTAAACGTACAGTTTAAGAAATTATATTCTTCAGCTCAAACGTTCAATCGACGCTCTTGTATAGACCTGAGTGAGAAATTGAATAACAAAGAGTCGACATGCTTTTAGAATTGTGTTCCTTTGTAGAAAAGTAGAAAATAGCAAGAGAAACCACAGAAAATGAATTCATGAAATAGATTTAGCAGACACAAAGTAGTTGTATCCATAAATACATAATGTAGCACTATCGTAGGGATACTACGCTGGATGCTCCCCACCAAAGTACTCCCATGATTTCTATCTTAAGCGTAGTGGATGAGTGTGGAATATCATGGCTGAATCAGTGTTTGATGATGTTTTTCCATGATTTTTGTGTGTCCCCTTTGCTTAAACTATTCCATGAAGGATTATTTATGACGGAATCACGTCGCGATACATGGACACGTCATTCATGGTTTCATTATTATGCTATTAAAGTAGGGATGTTTGTGAATCTAATTTGATTCTAGTCTAATTTATTTAACATACACTTTTGTTTTCTTATCTCTTAAAGTAGATGTACGACGATGCATATTAATCTAACTAGCAAGAATACAAGTAGAATTATATTGGAAGACTAACACTGTTACGGCACAAAAGTGCAACTAATGTAGTCCAAGTAGGCCCAGAAACATCAAAAAGTAATATTAAAACATATTGTTGGCTGGAAATAAATAGAACAGCTAGCTAAATACGGAAACAAATAGTATATGTTTGATTGAAACATATGCTGTGAAGGGAGAAGAGTCAATTGAAAGACATAAATAATATGACTCAGGTTTCCATATGTACTGCACTTAGCAAGTAACTCCGATGTAAGCAATAGAGTCGGATTCGAGCTGCTGACCTCTTGATCACACGGATAACAGCAAAACCACTATGCTACTAAGATCACCCTATGTGGTATATACGACATTTCATTTTCCATTGACTTATTTTTCATTTGCATCTAATCCATTCCGCTTTCACAGATATGTTGATTGAAGCCGTGATCATGGTATACCGCCTAGATTGATAATCAAATTTTATCTGATTATTTAGTGGCGTCTATGACTCTTCTCTGTCAAGAAACTAACAAAATCGATAACATTCTGTTAGCCAAGTATGGAAGCACAACGAAGAATGGATCCGCTCCAAGTAAACAATCGTAATTCCAGAAGGAAGACTATGTCACATAAATCATGGAAAAACATCACGGTCCAGGTCAATTCATTATACAGATTACACGATATCGTGAGGAGTTGCCTCATGAGTCTTAGTGTTAATGACAGCATTACTTTAAAGCTATATGAGCAGCCAAATTATTTTTTTTTCTTCGGCATAATATTAAAGTTATAGTTTTCTCTGTCTTTACAGCAAATATACAATTATAAATTATCTTTATGTGTACCTGTACATTCGGGAAGTACATGAGTATTATGTGGTGGATAATGGTTTATGTGTACAGTCACGAAATTATAATGTTCCCTAACGGAATGTGCATGCAGTCAAAATATTATCATGAAATATAATGGATTGTGTGGGAAGTTAAGGGATTATCGCTAATCCTAATGTAATGGATTGTTTGGGCAGTGTAAACAGTTATTTTGATACTTCGGTGATATGTGACATTTCTACTGAATTTTCACGATTATCAAAAACACTTTGGAAGTCAAAATAAGATGCATTGCACAAAATGGAATATGCTGAAAGTCAAAATAACTTATAATCTCAATAATACAAGTGGTGCACAATTTTGAAGAATGCATGTCTAATCAGTGTTTCTCACACGGTGCTGCCATCGCCATCTATCGTATACATTTGTATGTTAAAACCCCCTCCCCAGCACACAAACCAACTTGTGACGTAGATGCATCTTCAGTAATGGTTATATAAAAATATAAAACAAGGACAATGCTTCGCGTTTGTCTGGATTTTGTTGTAATAACAGATAATGTAATTATTTTCTTATAACAAATGGGAATCATAATGTGTTTGCCTCAAACACAATGAGAAACGTTTATTTTTAAGTAAGGAGAAACGATGAATCGGTATTGAGTGTACACTAAAATGTCAAAGGTACATAACTATATCGAAACATTTCTCTATTTGGTGTTTCTTCTGTCATGTTAAGAATAAAATACAAACAACGTTATATATTACGAAATCTCTAAAAAATTAATTAGACTATCAGACGTGCCGTTCATGCCCTTCGATACTTTAGGAAACCTGGGCCATGGACGTCCCCATTAAAGACCCAAAAGAATTAATTAGAATCCTAATCGTTACATTTTGTTATTTTTGCTGAGATTTTGATTGTTCACTATTTATATACTTGCAATCGTATGCCAAAAATAGCCAAGGCGACTCACAGTATATAAGTATTACCAACCACAAGCCCAACAATAATCAAAACAGTTACGAATACGGTCCTAATTAATTCTGTTGAAAGGTCTTGTATTTCTCGACTGTCTGTCCTGTGCTCAGAAATGTAAGCAATTTAGAAGGCACATTTTGATTATTTCCTTGAATTTTGTTGGTCGGTCTTGGTTATTTACGACGTGTAACTCTTAAGTGTATAAATAGTGAGAAATAAAAATCACTACAATAATAAAAAATGTAGCGAATGAAGTTCTAATTAATTCTGTAGACAGGTCTTCTTACAGGCGGAAGTCACAGACTTATTAAACAAGGTACTCACATATCATTTATGTTTTTAAAAAGCAATACCAAACGTTGAAAGTTAGAGCACTTTCTCCTGGAATGCGCTATATTGAGTTTACCCAGGTTTTACTGCCGCGATAAGACAAATAAGTTTGCTGTTATTAAAATGTGTTCATTTATTTTCATTTCACTATGCTTGAATAGTTTCATGCTTTCAACATATTCTTACCACTTGTTTCAATAATCCTAGTAGGAACAGTTTTCAGATAGAGTTCAGTTTAAATCAACGGAATTGCACCTATAGTCATACAATGGTCATACTTTCGATAAGTTATGTGCAATTTAATTACTCATTATTTCCTAAAACGATTTCTCACCCTGATATTACAACGTCCCCGTCTCCCGTTGGCCACATTTGACCATGCATCCATCCCCTGAAGTTTCAACACTTCCCAGAGGGCGCTTAGGACCGCTTTAAGCAACCCTAGATGCTTTAAGTTTGCTTTAAGCAATAAAATGTATTAACTTTTGATAGAGAAATCTATATGTGTCATTTTCATGAGTCTCAGGAATAAATGCACAGAATTAAAGTTGATCATGATTCCCAGAAATAAAAGTGTTCAATCGAATAATGTTCGTGGTCTCTGCATTTCTAGTGAAAAATCAAAGACAATATTAACTATAAATCATTCTGGAATAGGAGCCAGCATCACGGCACTGGAGAAATTATAACTATTCAGCTCGGCATTCCATAAGCCATCTAAGGGTGTATACGTGCAGTGTCCAAGTCAGTTGAACCAACTTTCGCCATGTGTACATGTGGACAGGCAGCACAGAGTGCCAAACATATACTTCAAGAGTGTTCTGAGCATGAAACGCTGAGGCAGACATATTGTCCAGAGGAAACAACACTGGAATCAAAGCTCTATGAGACACTGTATGAACTACAAAAGACAGTGAGTTTTATTAAGGAGACAGAATTACAGATATAGACATGTTTCAAGTGAACGAAAGAAGAACAAGAACCAACTTTCATTATGTTACAATCTCTTATGCGAATTGGTATAAGACGGAGAACGTTTTGTATTGGGGAAGTGAATAGGTGACATCTGAATGGACCTGTTCAAATCCGTTTGTTGCATTATGATTTTTTTTCTGTTTGCTTTACAGCAACTAAAAGTTGTTTAGCACTGATGGTAACCATTGTTTTGTTTTTCTATTTAGTAAGTGGATTCAGGGCCGTGTCGTGCAATGATGCAGCGATGCTGCCACATATGGCAACACCAATCAAAATACATTGTCAAGGCGGATTTTTGAAGAACCATTTAAGGGGGCAGCATTTCTAAAACTTGCATAATACTGACAAAATCTACCAGACAACCCTGATTGGATGACTATAGAGTCATTTACTATGTTACAACCGATGAATAATATAATACATGATTGTGGTCGTCGAATAGTTCACACACCTTTGAAATTTGCGTTTTGTCTGCTTCTCGATGCACCAATCAGTATATATTTCTAGAAACTCAAAAATATATTTTTTGTAAAGGCAATGTAATTGTCAAAACACTGCCTGAGTTACATTGTGAATCCAGATCTTGTCGTTCCACTACAGATATTATTTATTTATTTTTGTCCATACTAGGAAAACTCCTGGAAAAATGCAGAGGGAAACACAAAAAGACCAATATACATAGCTTTTGTTGACATAACTAAGAATATTCCCAATGTGGGTAGACCAGCAATATTTCAAGCACTCAAAAATATTGGCTGTCCACCAACATTACTTACATTAATCATATCAGACAGTTTCGACGTTGAGCAACAGTAGACTGTGGTGGTCTTGTGTGAATACTCATTGTAATATTTTTTGCAGATTTATATTGTGTACTCAGTGAGCAAAATGACAACGTCTATATTTGCACAAGACTCGACGGCTCTATGATCAATTTGGCGAGATTAAAAGTCAAATGCAAGACAGTGCAGGTGATAATCAAACTTATTGTCATGGTAATAATCAAAAATTGACTTAGTAAACAATGCTGTTTTTTGTGATACATAATGACGCCACATTGCAATCTCTGGTCAACCATATTCAAGATTTTGTGATGTGTTGTAACTCACGATAAACTGGAAACGCAACTGTACTCTCTTCACTCTAAGAATGAAGTGGGTCAGTGCTTCTAATTGGTTGTTAGACGCAGAACGTATTAATAGATTATTAATTATATTGTTTTTAAATTTCGTTTTTAAATATTTTAAAAAATTGTGTAAATATTGTTTTAATTGTTTTTAAATGTTTTAAATAATATTGTTTTTACATGTCATAGGGTGTTTAAAAAAGCACTTGATATCGTGGAGTAATGTGGCGGTGTATTTTGACCCACTTCATTCTTAGAGTGAACATAGTATACATGGTGCTGTATGACAATCTATGCGTGGTGCTGTATCACAAGAAGGAGCAATCGTCTTAAATTTTACTCCACTTGAGAGAGTGCAAATCATAAATTAGCTTGGATTCATAGTAACTGCACACTATCACTTAATTATGAGATACGCATCTTCTACAACATTCGGAAACCTGAGAGAGAGAGAGCGTGGATAAAAAGACTGACCATTGACATTGTAGGCCTAAATTATGATTGTACGTGGAAAGAGTATTGTTGTGTGGTTCGAAAACATTGAGACCTTGCTTAGTTAAGGAAAATTATTGAATATGTTTCATTCACTCTCTCCGTAAAACATTGAACGTCATGTGGCGTAATATGGTGTCATGTTTCAGATGACATAACTCGAAAGATTAGCAGCATCCTAAGATGCCATCCCTCTACTCGACTTTGAGACATAGACGTTTACGATGACTGGACTATATGAAAATTTGGCCAACTATCGTATTCCCAAGGAACTTATCTTAGGTAAGCTTTCATCTGGCGTATGACATCGGGGCAGACCAAAGCTGAGATAAAGGACAGTATATCCACAGAACAGCTTTCACCGATTTTATGATCAATCTAAATTTATGTGAAGCATTTGCTGAACACCCTTCAACATCGCATACAGCGCTACGTCGAGGCATCCAACTGTTTGATGGAGACCTGAGAGAATGGTCAGAAGAAACCGAAGATGACGAAAAACACCAGCATTTTAAAACATAGATGTGTTACGTATATCCTAGCTTTGACCCTACTATAGAATAAATCGGCAAAATCAGCCACAATAAAAGATCCCATTTAAGGGCTTAGTACTTCATATGCAACATTTACAATAACATATGTCACAATAAAAGCTACAATGTAACGGACTTGTACTTCATATGTATCTTTTACAATAACATATGTCACAATAAAAGCTACAATGTAACGGACTTGTACTTCATATGTAACTTTTACAATAACATATGTCATAATTAAAGCTACAATTTAACGGACTTGTACGTCATATGTAACTTTTATAATAACATGTCAAAAAAGCTATAATTTAAGGGCTTCGCACTTCATATATAACTTTTCCAATGACATTCAATCTGGCCGCCTGTAAATATACAAAAGGTTATTGTCATCATGTCATCATCATTAGCATTGTGATAATTCTTTAAGTGTTTTTTTCTTCAAATTTTAACGTTAAACACTCATTATTTCATTCGTAATAGCATCGCACACATTAACGTTATTTTCATACTATTTATATTGTTGTCTTTTCGAAGTCAGGATGCACTTAATAATGGCAAATATAAATGTAACACTCTCAGACATTATACGGACAATATCAAAATGGAATTTGCGTTGTAATCTCTCTTCCAGATATTGAAAATCTTTTATTTGGAAAAGAGGAAGGAACGTTAATTCTGTAGCGGGCAAGAAACCACGGCCAGCCATATTATAATTAGAATCTTCTCAAGATTAATCTAGTTGATGGTAGAATACATCCAACAGCCATCGACAATGTTTGACCGGACGCAATTTACTAGCTTTTATGTTGTGTAAGAATGGAAGGCAATCGTGGCTAAATCTTCAAAAAAATGTTGCTTTTCAGACAGCCTGGAGACTGATGCAGGCAACGAATTGCAAAGCTAATAGAATTGTTAGCTAGGTAGTGTGCTCTCAGTTATATATCTGACATGCATAAACAATAGAATTTCACTGAAATAAGGTAATACATAAACAATAGAATTTCACTGAAAAAAGGTACTACATAAACAATACAATTTTAATGAAATAAGGATATATTTATATTGACGTTACATATTTATCTAGAACCTATTGTTATTTATTCATGTCATGTAATCTTCACGTATCTGCCGCGTTGACCTGCTGCTAGAACGTGCGTGTTCAAACACTAAGATGTGTCTTTATCATAGCTATAGTTGTCGGCCATTGCTATATCATCAGCGACCATACCTTCCATTACTATATATCAATGTTGTTAATTCTATTTATATGGTTTAAAAACACTGGTTATTTTCATTTGACAACGTTGTTTACAGACCGCACATTTATTTTTGTTGTCAATGTTATTGTCAGCATCGTTCTGTCTCAATAACATCTCAATATTGTAAAGATTTCAGAACGAAAACAATACAGCTCAATTTTTGATTAAGATTAGTTTTAGAATTAAGATAAAACACAGAAATTTTAGTGAAACTATGGTGATTTCAATCAAGATAAATAACACATTTTCACTGCAGAAAAATGTTGTTTTTTTTTAGTTCAGACGTATATGATTAAAATATAACACGACAATTTAAACTTAGGAGACACATTTAGTTAAGACAAAATGAATGAAAAGGTTGAAACGCGTGGATTGATATTATTGTACTCGGTTTATACGTATGCACTTAGTCCCTCTGAGCCTGTCGAGAATACCAACTCTGAACATGTTACACAACAACCTCAAGCAATAATCTCAAGGGATCTTCGAAAAACCCACTTTATAAATAAAACGTTGAGAGCGCAGTTAGTACCAGCGACTTGGATGAAGCAATGAGAATATTGAAGAAATTCATCAGTTTTCTACAAATTTAGAGGCAAAAAAATATCCACAGTATCTGGGGTCGAACTCCAAAAACAGAAATAGTATACGACGGACTCGAGATGCTATTTATTTAGCTAACGGAGGCTGACGTTATAGATTGTAATATTGAGCTTTTATATATTAACGTTGCCAGTATTCCAGTATAAGTTGAAAGCGAACGGAATAGCCACGGAGTAATCCTATAATTTACCTAGGTGTATATTTACATTTTAACATTTAGATATTTACGAACAATATATAACATCAAAATTTCACTAAACTCATACGTCTTTAATCAAGATAAACTAAACAATTTCAGAACGTTAAGACGTCTGTGATAAATATATACCAGTACAAGTTCACTAAGCTAAGACTTTTTTAATGAAAATACAATAACACAATGAAACTCTCATCAGTAATTTATGATATCTTTGATAAACAGCACAGTGTCATGATGTTAAGACGCCGGTGATCAAGATATAACATCACACGTTCACTAAGTTAAGAGATTTTTTAGTCAAGATACAACAACACCGTCTATATTATAAATATGATATTTTTAATATACATTTTTACTTAGAAAAGACATCTAGAATCAATACAAATCACAATTATGCTGCGATAAATGTGCCTATGAACAATATAACGTCCGTGTGACAACAGGGGACTGGAAAATTAGTTCAGGGTGTAAAGAATATGGATATTGTCTTTTTTAGGCATTTCGTAGCAGTCGACTAAGGAATGTTGGGAAATAGGATGACAATCTGTCATCAGCGAAAAAAAATTGTCATTTTCACAATTTACCTGAATTTTATATTTTTGTCTTCTATCAAATATTCCCTTGACGAAGAGATGCACGCTAGCGGCGCACATTGCATTTGTGTCCTAGTGCGGCAGACTCATAGACAACGATGAATGCTAGATTTGTGATCACTGCAGATAGGATGGTAAATCTGAGAGAAGAATGACACTATATTTATCCAAAAAATGTATGCTGTTCTCCTGGTGGTACGTGGTAACCCTGGGATACTGCTCTCTGGAATGTCTCTCTCCTTTTAATCACATTCATACACCTCCATTACACAACATTTTCGTTGAGACAATCTTAATAGAGTCTGATTGTTGCTTCAGTTACAGAGCTGAGAAGAACATATGCATTTGACAGAAAGGATGTGAGCTGACAAGAGATATCTGCTCACAGATGCACAAATTAATTGAATAAAGATGATAATTTTTATATATATTAAAGGATAAGCTCCCTAACACTGTGTTATGTGTTCCCGGAATGGAAATATTGACAGCTTAACCGATTACAAAGAAATTTGGTACGGTGAATCATTGGATCACAATCTCCTCCGTGGTTAGTATTAGAAATCTTAAAAGTTATCCTGTGGTCCGACAAAGCTGACCACTGATATGATTGGGTAACTATTTTATCTCTGATCTAAGCATAATGGTCAAACATATGTACAAAATCATCGACGTTTACTATGTTTTAACAGGTTCAGTATTCTTTCTTCTTGCTTTTTGCTAATGCTGTGTATATTTCTGTCAATCACATAGAAGTGGTTATATCTGCTTTTCTGTTGTATTGTTAAAATCAAAACGATCGGACGTTGAATGGTAAAGTAACGGTTGAAATACTGGAATATTGGCAACGTTTATATATAACAGGTCAATTTTATAATTTATAACGTCAGCCTTCGTTAGCTAATATATATATATATATATATAATCTCGAGTCCGTCGTATGCTATTTTTGTTTTTAGAGATCGATCCCAGAGACTATGGAGTATATTTTCTAAAATTGTAGAAAGCTGATGAAACTCGTTAATATCTTCATCAGCCTAGGTAGCGCCGAGTATTTCTTCTAGTTCTGTATAAAAAGTACCATTGTACTTGTATTGAAGTCGGAAGCACTTGCTAGATTTAAAGATGAATAAAAACATTGATAACGATGTACCATACGGAGACTGTTTATTGCAGTCTTTACGAATCTTCTGTTGACCACTGCCTTTGTAGAGAATATTCACAATAATGTATGAGAATGCCTGCTATTCTTCCTGACGAGGAATGGGCATAGGAAATAAAAGAAGATATGATTATGTTAATGGAAATAGTAATATTACACATTCATTCAATTACACATTCATTCAATTACAAATTCATTCAATTACACATTCATTCAATTACACATTCATTCCATTACACATTCATTCAATCACTTTTTATTTCTTGTTCATGATTCACAAGAATAATGTTAAAATAAATTATTCGCGAAATCTCTATTTTTCTCTCTCTCTCTTTCTCTCTCTCTCTCTCTCTCTCTCTGTGTGGGTGTGTGTGTATGTGTTTCGTTGCTGTTTTAAGACAGTAGTTATCATTTTTATTATTTTCTTTTAAGTCGTGTTTGTTAACCATTTTTAAATTAATTTTCCCTTTCCTTAAAAACACCCCCCCCCTTTCTATTTCTCCTACAAAATCCATTTTACGACGTTATAGAATTACCCATATATGATTTAATTTCAATTTCGCATAAAATTATTTCTCTTGTATGGTTCGATTATAACATCTCAAGAAATATTTCTCTTGTATGGTTCGATTTCAATATCATAAGAAATATTTCTCTTGCATTGTTCGATTTTAATATCATAAGAAATATTTCTCTTGCAGAGTTCGATTTTAATATTATAAGAAATGTTTCTCTTGTAATGTTCGATTTCAATACACTATAAATATTTATTTCCTGTGTTTATAGACTTAAATATCACATATTTTCTATAGTCCAAAATATCAATGTCAGATGATATTTCTCTTAGTGTTAAGTTTTACTGCAGCTTAAACAAATATTGATTTCATTAACACATACTTCTCTTACTCATGCATAGTTCAAGTGCAATGTCCCGTCTAATATTTATATTTTATTATTATATTTTAATATCATATAAATCCATTTTAGTGCATATAGTTGAACGACAGTGTGGTTAAAAGGCCATTCTCAGAACCTTTTTCTTTCGAACTGAGAATTTTTTTTATTTCGGAGGTACAATAAAAAATTCTTCCTGTACATCTTCCTGTACTGTCGGCGTCTGCTATGGCAAAGTGGCCTTTATTTCCACAGTCTATATACAGCAACCTACACTCCTTCACATGAAAACATGCAGTGACGAAATTGTTAAATTTGTTTTAAGTGAACGGCCTCCGTGGATGTATAATGGACACACACAAAAATATACTTCTGTCCAATACGATTTTTGTAGATGACTTGCCTGCATACTAAAGTCACCTAATGTTGGTCACATAATACAACATAATGGTGTCTTCTTCTTCTTCTTCTTTCCTTCCTCTTTTACTCTTTATGGGTGTCGAGGGAGATACAATGTTCTTGTTCTCGTTTTTCTGGCAGCTTCAGATAATGTTATTTGGTGTTCGTGTAATGTATCTTTGATGTTGTCGATCCAGCATACTCTAGGTCTACCCTTGGCAATAATGGTGTTTTGATAAAATCTGCAGACTTTCAATTAATGTGTTAATGTTGGTAGTTGTGTACTTGTTTGGTGTGAATTTTTTTTTTTATAACAGGTATGTCAGTAGTTTGTGATTTAGTATTGTAATTTTGATTACAGCGAGTGTTGGGGACTTTTATTTATCGCGCTATCTACCGATACTAGGGACTTCCCAGCAATATAATGCCATTTGATGGCATTAGGTCAAAGGGTATGAACCCATGGACCACTGGATCAGCAACCAACCAACCAACCGATACTAGGGAACTATAGCTTTTAACAAAGACAATGATGATTTATTATGTCACCTACCTTGAGTACTGGATTTCTTCACCGTATTTTCAGTATCGTATCTTTTATATCCGAAGTGTTTGATCAGAAAACTGGTCACTTCTAAACGTGTTTTTTTTTCTTTTGTCTGTCCTCCTTTTGCTGTTTGACGGCGCAATTTTAGTTGATAATCAGTCTCGATGTATGTCACGTTTGGGTCGCTTGATATGAAGTGATGTTATGTAGTGGGCGTCGGTGACTCTCTCAATCCATCTTCTTCTTAGTCTTTCATTATCTCTTGGTGATTCTTCTTTGTGCTCTGCGTTCGTTCTCAAGCTCCTACAGATTAGAAAATGTAGAACACAGAATTAAATGCATTGTACCAAGGTTTACAGCTTACCTGCGATATGTGCTTCTGTCGGCTTGACACGTCCAACTTCAGCATGTCTTTTATGTCACTTTGAGCCTCTATAGGATGGGGCATCCAATTGGTAATTATATTATAATGTTTTTGGTCTTATTGATGGCAATATAAGATGCATAGTCATTAAGTATCCGAACAATTTATGTCTAAGTTGTTCAACATACTTGACAGCGAAAGTGTGTTCTATATATTCGTTTAGTATCTTCATTTCTCATATGGTTTATTCTTGTTTTATTTGCTGCTTTTCTTACATGTCTCATCTGGCATATATTGAGTTGTCTCTCTCATGCTATTTGATTAGTATCCAAGACTGACACTGGTTGAGCAATGTCAGTATGAAAATTGAGTTTATGAATCTTATTCTAGTCTTCATTAGAGTAGTTGTTTGTTTCAAGGATGAGGTAGCTTGATAGTTAACATTGTTGTCCTGTTGCATTATTATTTGGATCCCTCTTTTGAATCTTCTTTCATCTGTGAAATTGCTTCAAAGTTATTAGAGCTATTTGCATATGTTTTATTATTGGCTCATTTCTCTTTATGGTGATTGCTTTAGGTTCTCTATAGATTGTACTGTATATATGACGTTTTAGGCAGCTTTCATTGAGTCTGGTGATAGGGCAGGTCAATTAATGGTCACAATATTTTTCTGCTCTAGATATTGCTGCGTAATGTGTGCGATGTGTGCACTTGCGTTTTCTTGCTGAGGAAGCTGCACGACTGGATGTTTTGTCAGCGCTGGAGCAACAAATGGATCCAGAACCTCATCTGTGTATGTTGCAGCATTAACATTTCCACGAAATACGTGAATTGGTAAGCATTGGTGAAAACTCAATCCTCGCTAAATGCGAATGCTGCCACCATCAAATCGATTGTGCTACAAACACAAAAATCTGCAAAGCGTTCTGTACAATGTCGTCACAACCGTATACGTCAATCAGCAAAGAATATATTGAATCTGCTCTCGTATGTGATTAGGCCATCATTAAATTGCCGTCCATTGACATATTTATGTACCCATAGCAGGTGCAGCTGATGATGTCTTTGCGTTATGTTTGGCCCAACATACGGCCATATTGCAGTAAAATTTATCTGAGTCGTTGTACTAATGTTGTTTGATAGACTTGCCCACGTGTAGCCTGTATTTCTCATGCTGTTTAACTGACCGAAAGGGAACGATTCCTTAAGTGACTCAGTATACTATGATGATCTTGCGAGGCTAAAGTCATCCGTGTTTGCAAACTCCGAAGTTTATCCCGGACATTTTCAACTTTTTTTGGTAACGTTTATAGAGTCGTACACTAGTGCTTTGATGGAATATCATGCTTCAGAAATTAGCCACTACGCTCATTCATGCTACCACCATACCAATGATTCGGTGGCAGTAGTTTTCAAATAGTCGTGACATTCCAGACACATCTACTAGACCTTACGTCTCAACCGTCTTTTTATAACGAGTGTACTGACATGGCGCCTATACATATTTATATTCATTGCTGTTGGAAGTGTTGGATGAAGATTCAACTTTAGGTGCGTATGTATTTATTACACAATGCCGTGGGTTACATCATGTTATATCACTGCAAATATCTATTCTATACATCACTACAAACATGGGGAAAATTCATTCCCACATTTCCTCCTCACCTTCTTGGGATGAATAATTGTAATAGGGGTGCATTTTTATGTGTTTCAGTATCTATGCCTTTAAACAAGTTAAAGACCAATTATGAAAGAGCTCTAAATAAAAAATAATGAAATAATAATAGAAAAGAATGTCAAACGGCACTTTTATCAGCTGCCTTCAACACTATATTTCATGAAGCTAGCATTAATGTGTGTAAAATAAAAGCACATCAATAAACAGTACCATCATTTTTTTTAAAATTAATGAGACAAAGTTAAACAAAGTTAAACACCTTCAGTACTGTGAATGACCTCCATTATTTGCCATACAATCAAGACGCATCGATAGCACAAATGACGAGCTTGCGAATGAAACAATGGAACACTGCTAGAAGTACCAGAAGTAATGCATGCAGAGTTGCGCCTAGCAGTACTGGGATAGCAAGAAACATTCTAATCTTGTCATTGCAGCGGCTATTACTCAGATTCCCAATTACATGATAGAAGGCTCGGGGGTTCTGAGAAATAAACTAATGCCTCCCCACATTATCACTAATCCCTCACGATACCAGTCTTGCTCAAAGACTACAATATCACTAAAACATACCCCTCGACGCACCCTACTATGATTTGTCTATCTGTAGGGTTCAACACAAATCGGGATTCATCTATAAACATACCTTTAGCCCACTAAGTTAGTTTAGTTCATATATTTTAGTTTAGTTTAATTTAGTTAGTTAGCTCTTTAGTCCGATAATTTGTTAGTTTGTTAGCTAGTTAGTTAGTTTGTTAGCTAGCTGGCTAGTTGGTTGGTTGGTTAGACAGTTCATATCATCTACTAGAAATATAATGTGACATGTTGGGTTGTCTGATGGGCCACGGGTAGGTCATATCATCTATTGGAAGTATAATGTACATGTTGGGTTGTCTGATGGGCCACGGGTAAGTCATATCATCTATTGGAAGTTTAATGTGACATGTTGAGTTTTCTGATATGCCACAGTAAGTCTATGAAATGAAGTAACTGAAATTTCACAAATGTCTATATATAGGACAGTAACTTATTAAAAAAATTAAAAAAAATAATCACATACAAGATTGGACTATTAAATCTTACATTTGAGTCGACGTAAATTGTTATTTTATTTTTAGCGGCGATCATCTAGACTACACGGGAATTCGTATTCCATTATTTGTTTTACATATTTGTGTAGGTTTGTTCTCATTGTTCCATCGGATATCTCCTGTAGTAAGACAACGGTCCCACTTGATTCGAAGCATTATTTAGCGCAGAGAACATAAGTTAGTTGTTTCTCAATTTTGTTTTACACCATTGGCCCGAACATCAGGTTTCAGTTATAATGTGTACTTCTTAACATAGACGAGCACAACATCTTATATAGGAATACGATTCTCTGAATAGAATCATTGCTTCTGTGATTCTGGAAATTACCAGTTCAGGCGAGTGTTCGGGGAATTATGGACAAAACGTCATTCATGATGTAATATGTCGAGAGTTGTAATCGAGGGAGTTTGTGTTTATCTTCCTCCTAACTGGTTCTGGCGTTGAGTGGTGAAAAGGAGTGGAAGAGAAAATAGCCGCTCAAATTTTAACCAACGGTTTTTTTTAAATGCGTTACATAAGAAGGAATTATATTGGATATTTTTCTTTGGGCAATAGCAGATATGTCTAATTGAACACACATACAGCTGTGCTAACACGCACACATACACTGAAATGTTTCCATAGATACCAGCAGATATCTCCAAGTGAACTAACATACAACTATGCTAACACGCACACACATACACTGAAATGTTTCCGTAGATACCAGCAGTTATGTTCGAGTGAATACTCATACAACTGTGCTAACACACACACACACACACACACACACACACACACACACAAATACAATGAAATAGCAAATTCCATCGATTAGTATCAGAGCCTGATACATAAGTAATCTTCTAGACAAGAGTGTACTCATCAATATGACTAAACATGGAGAGTGACAAGAGTGTACTTATCAATGTGAGTAAACATTTATAGTGACAAGAGTGCACTCACCAATATGAGTATAGTACTCATCAATATGAGTAAACATGGAGAGTGACAAGAGTGTACTCATCAATATGAGTATAGTACTCATCAATATGAGTAAACATGGAGAGTAACAAGTGTACTCATCAATATGAGTATAGTACTCATCAATATGAGTAAACATGGAGAGTGACAAGAGTGTACTCATCAATATGAGTATAGTACTCATCAATATGAGTAAACATGGAGAGTGACAAGAGTGTACTCATCAATATGAGTATAGTACTCATCAATATGAGTAAACATGGAGAGTAACAAGAGTGTACTCATATATATTAAGAAACATGGAAAGTGACATGAGTGTACTCATCAATATGAGTATAGTACTCATCAATATGAGTAAACATGGAGAGTGACAAGAGTGTACTCATATATATTAAGAAACATGGAGAGTGACAAGAGTGTACTCATCAATATGAGTATAGTACTCATCAATATGAGTAAACATGGAGAGTGACAAGAGTGTACTCATCAATATGAGTATAGTACTCATCAATATGAGTAAACATGGAGAGTGACAAGAGTGTACTCATCAATATGAGTATAGTACTCATCAATATGAGTAAACATGGAGAGTGACAAGAGTGTACTCATCAATATGAGTAAACATGGAGAGTAACAAGTGTACTCATCAATATGAGTATAGTACTCATCAATATGAGTAAACATGGAGAGTGACAAGAGTGTACTCATCAATATGAGTATAGTACTCATCAATATGAGTAAACATGGAGAGTGACAAGAGTGTACTCATGAATATGAGTATAGTACTCATCAATATGAGTAAACATGGAGAGTAACAAGTGTACTCATCAATATGAGTATAGTACTCATCAATATGAGTAAACATGGAGAGTGACAAGAGTGTACTCATCAATATGAGTATAGTACTCATCAATATGAGTAAACATGGAGAGTAACAAGAGTGTACTCATATATATTAAGAAACATGGAAAGTGACATGAGTGTACTCATCAATATGAGTATAGTACTCATCAATATGAGTAAACATGGAGAGTAACAAGAGTGTACTCATATATATTAAGAAACATGGAGAGTGACAAGAGTGTACTCATCAATATGAGTATAGTACTCATCAATATGAGTAAACATGGAGAGTGACAAGAGTGTACTCATATATATTAAGAAACATGGAAAGTGACATGAGTGTACTCATCAATATGAGTAAACATGGAGAGTAACAAGTGTACTCATCAATATGAGTATAGTACTCATCAATATGAGTAAACATGGAGAGTGACAAGAGTGTACTCATCAATATGAGTAAACATGGAGAGTGACATGCGTGTACTCATCAATATGAGTAAAAATGGAGAGTGACAAGAGTTTATTAATAAATATGATTAAATATTGAGAGTGACAAACTTAATTGGTAATGTCTAGGAGTAATGTCTGCCCATGGAGAGAGAGTAGGAGAGAGAAAGAGAGAAACAGAAAGGTGTAGTTCGTTTAGTTCTGAGCAGATTGTTCTCGACAACCCATAGTCGTCCTGACAATAGGATTCGTGGTTTCCAAACCATGGTTCTTATAGATACCATGCATGTTTGGTCCACAAAGAGAGACACCCCAGTACAATAATTTTCCAGGATATACATGTTCTGCTAGGAGCGTAGCACATACTTGAACATCTATTTCATCATTCTTCTGTCAGATGTAGTGCTCCGTCGCAGTGAGGATACATCATTCTTCTGTCAGATGTAGTGCTCCGTCGCAGTGAGGATACTTCATTCTTCTGTCAGATGTAGTGCTCCGTCGCAGTGAGGATACATCATTCTTCTGTAAGATGTAGTGCTCCGTCGCAGTGAGGATACATCATTCTTCTGGCAGATGTAGTGATCCGTCCAGTGAGGATACATCATTCTTCTGTCAGATGTAGTATTCCGTCGCAGTGAGGATACATCATTCTTCTGTCAGATGTAGTGCTCCGTCGCAGTGAGGATACACCTCACATTCCCCGCCACCAAGGTGTCAGCCACAAAAGGACAAAGGAGCTATGTTCATTTGTGGCTTGCAGCGCTTCGTAAAACACGGGGATTATTTGCTGGAAGCGAAGGTAAGGAATAAATTCAAAACATACATATAATGTACTCGTCGGAGACAAAGTGATATACAACATTTAATCTATGTGTAGGGGCATTAGGATATACAACATTTAATCTATGTGTAGGGGCATTAGGATATACAACATTTAATCTATGTGTAGAGGACAACAGGAGAGCAATATGAAATATATAAAAGTGAAGATGAATGATTGAAGGATTTTCTCTTAGAAAACATCTTCGAAATATAGTAATAATCCGATGGAAGTATCATGTGACATGATGTATAGTCTGATATACGACGGCTAAATCCTATCCTAGAAGTATAATGTAGCATTGCGGGTTGTCTGATAGGCCACGGGTAAGGACCACAGACCTGTCAAATGAGAGAGAGAGCGAGAGAGAGGAAGAGAGGCTACATTACAACACACACACATAGGAAAACAGACAATCTAATGTATACACACATGCAGAAATAAACACAAATATTAACATACCTGCACAGACATGCGCATACAAGTATACATACGCGCGCACATAAACACGCACTCACACAGTGAAAGATGCACAAAGTGTGAAATGGGAAATTCATTAACAGCTTGACAAAAAATTGCATTCAAAACCAAAAGCTTTCCTAGACGATTTCATTGATTTGTCCGACAACATTTGGCAGAATATACATCCCTCCAGGATTGGTAATCCTTGATCCCTGGTGGCAGAAATACAGGATTGAAATATCTGGTTCTGATTAGGGTGCTCATAAAATGACTAGCCGAAATATCTTCTCTGACAAGTACAAAACTAGCTTCATTACAATACTTCAGATATTTTTTTACTAAAAGATTGTGGTTCTTAGAACGTTTGGAGACAGCTGAAAATAAATTAATGTAAAGGAACGTGTGTTGCCAGCACTTAAAGTAGTAGTCAAAATAAAATAATTTAAATTGATGTGTGTTGCCAGCACTTGAAGTAGTAGCACATAATATTAATAGGTAAACTTGTCATGCATGACGTCAGTAGCGACCAAGGAGGTTCGGTGAGAATTTTATTATTAGATCGCATAGATATATCGACATATAACCAAACGTTGAAGCCGGATGTGTCGGAACGAAGTAGCATATATTACAAACACGATGTTAAAAATTACAACTTATGGATAACTTGGTGACTAGCCTGTATGAGATTGAGAAGGAATGCAGAAGATAAAAGCGACGAAACTCAAATGTGATCACTTCGAAATCAATATAATAAAGAGGTAATGAATTATCTGTTAAATGTAGTTCAGCCATACAACAACAGCAACATCAGATTTAAAAAATAGAAGTTAACATATTGTCTGTGATGTCTTTCTTAAGCGCATGCTTAATTTACGTTGTTTTTATTTTGTGTTTATACGTGCTATATAACGCACACAATAAATTATTACATTATACACACATGGAGAAACAAGATCAACAATGATATCAATACATAGGAGAACGTAACAGCATACCGTTCAAGGGTTGCACTTCTAAAAAGACACAAAAGCAAGAATTGTACAAGTGGACATGTGATTTCTTGTATATACAGTGGAACAGTTTTTGACTCAGATTGGTCATGTGAGTCACATTCATCACTGCTACGGATGGTAGATCTGATTTCCTATTGCTAAAACAATTGGTAGCTTATCAGGACGTAACCATCAACTCAGTATGTTTAGGCTGTAGTGGTTTTCCAGGAAATATAAATACGATTAGTAGTTTGCGATTGTTTTCTTAACGGGCCAGATGCACATTTGCCTATGGTGGGATTCGAACCCGGTACCTTGGTGTTACAGACGCGATCTGTACCACGCCGCCACATAGCCGGACATATTTCTTATAGTGCAAGAACAATACTATCGTATGGAAAGACGGAATGGTGATACTACTACAGGCATATTTGGTATAATATACATGAACAGTTTCAGTGATCAAAGAATTAAAAGTGTAAGTTCGGTAGAACAGAGTTGCTCGCAATGCCGAAGTCGAGTTTGTCGAGACATTGCAACACATACAACGGCAAGACGATGTATTTCCACTGTCTGAACTACACCATTATTGATATAAGTAGTATCAATGTCTTACTACAAGAGAGGTTCCGCTGCTTAAGTTTGGAAATGAACGCTAAAGAAGAACATCTGAGAAAAATATTCAATTTTTCATCTGAATTAATGACATCATTGACATGTGCCCTCAATCTTCAGAGCCGCAAAAGTTTAACAAGTTCGCGAAGGTCTAACAAGTTCGAGAATATCTAACAGGGTCGAGAATTGTTAACAAACTTGCTAGACGTTCACAGATCTGAAGATTGAGTCACTGGTCATTTATGTGTACATTTGTAGGCACTCAATAAAGTACGTGAGCAATTGTGTTTGTCAATTTTCAACCCCCTCCCATCTGTGTCTATAAATTTTTAATAGTCCAGGTACTTCCCCAGTTTATTTAAACAAAATTTACTTTTCCGTCCCCCACCAATAAAAAATCCCCTCGCAATAAACTTTTATACATTTAGCAAAAAAATAACACACATATAAAGCCACTGTATTTTTTCAATGTTTTTCAACAAATGTTTGAAATTCAAACAAATTACTTATTATATTAAAATAAAACAGTACTGACTTCAACATTTACCAGCCCCTCCCCCCCCCCCTGTAAACACCTGTTAAACATTTTAAGCTCTCCCAAATGTTGACACTATTTGAACAACACTTTTTGCTGAGGCACGGTACTTTAAACCCCAGAAGTTACTCTAACTAGGTCATTTCAGAGTCTTAAGACATTACAGATTGTAAAGTTTGTGATTCGCATGGTCCTTCCACATTGACCTCACATTTGTGATAACTGAGCACCCATCCTGCCACCTTTAAGGTGGTCCTGCCATTTATGATAACTGAGCATCCATCCTGCCACCTTTAGGTGGTCCTGCCATTTATGATAACTGAGCACCCAGCCTGCCACGTTTAGGTGGTCCTGCCATTTATGATAACTGAGCACCCAGCCTGCCACGTTTAGGTGGTCCTGCCATTTATGATAACTGAGAACGCAACATCACATGAATAATGGAAACCGTCTGCCAATGATTAGTGCTTTTACTAATAGTCAGAAAATCGTGTCCAGTTTAGAAAGTGTATCTTGATCGTATGAAGAGGAAATGTTAGAAGAAACTTGTCCAGTCTTGAACGTTTCTCTTGATCATATGAATAGGAGTGGTTAGGGGAAACTTGTCCTGCCTGGAACGTTTTTCTTGATCATATGAATAGGAGAGGTTAGGGGAAACTTGTCCTGACTGGAACGTTTCACCTGATCGTATGAATATGAAAGGTTAGGTGAAAGGTATCTAGGGTGGAACGTTTTTCTTGATTGCCTGAATAGTAAGGGTTAATGGAAACTTGTCCAGACTGAATTTTTTCTTTTGATCACATGAATATAGGAGTTAATGAGAAAAATACTAATTTACTAAACAACAAACATATGAAAATAATTCCATATGCACAGTACAATATAGGGAAATTATGAATTAATGATTATACTTTGCAATAAATGCATGCGAGAAAATAAAAGAATCATGAGATGGAAGAAAATGATAGACTAAATATAGAAATAATTGACAAATGCAGTTATAAATGGAAATTTAGAGCTTTCTTCACATAATTCTTTCCTGGGAAAACTGATTATTGGAGAAAGCTTGTTTCAACATAAGGAGATCCATAATGCAACATTGATATCCCTTGTCCACTAGACAGGAACCCAGATCGATCAAATCCATATAAGCCAGGAGTTTAGACGATCTCTGGTACATGTAAGAGTGTAAAGGATTGGACATGAATTCCGATTACAATTCAGTATTTTTCATCATCTACTTTCTTCTGAAACATTCTCCTACTAGCAAAGTGTAGTCCGGAGAATTCACTGCTTCAAGGTTAACAGCTCGCTGCAATATCTGCGCCTTTCTGTCTGACACATCCAACATAGGTTAGGTTAAGTTTACTTAATGGATGGAGCAGTCTACAGCTCCACCAAACCTCTTCAGTTGCCTCATACAAGACAGATGACAGTGATGCTATTATATGTTTCCCTGCAATATTCAAGACAGATAACAGTGGTACTATTATCTGTTCCCTGCAACATACAAGACATAAACAAGTGATCCTATTCTATGTTCCGAAAACGCTCATATTCCAAACAATCTACACTACTGCATGCACTGCAATAGAACTTTCCTGATACGAATCGAACTCATCTAGCATCTTCGAACTAACAAACCATAGACAATCACAAATGTTTTGTTGTTTTTCTACTTGTTCATCACATTTATTGTTGTTCATGCCATGCTCATCTTCGCTTGCGAAGTAGCAACCTCATCATCATCATTCTATGTTCCCCTGCAACATACAGGACAGATAACAGTGCTGCTATTCTCTGTTCTCCTGCAACATACAAGAGAGATAACAGTGCTCCTATTATTTGTTCCCTGCAACATGCGCGAAAGATACCAGTGCTCCTATTCCCTGCTCCACTGCAACGCATTAACGATTACAAAAAAGTGTTAGCCTAAGTAAAAAATATGTCTATATAAAGAAATATATTCAATCATTTTCCTTTGTGCTGAAGTTAGCGCATATTGCAGAGGTCAGATCTCTCCAATTCTGTCTGTTGAAAGCTATTCTGTGCAGTTCTTGGATAGTATGGATATTGCTTTATAAATATATTACACATCACTAAAACCATGAATATTACACATGCATATCTCTTTAATAGGTTAACAAGAATGTGTTATCCCTTGCACTTGGGAAAGAATACTGTTGACCATATTTCAAATTCTTAAGAAATCTTGACAGTTTCTTCCCTGCAACAGTATTTGTGCAAAATATTATTTTTAGAATTTCTTTTAAATCTTTCTGCTGGACTGGAGTAGTAGGGAAGAAATCAGGACATGTTTTCAACCCACCGTCTCTATGCTTTACTTCCAGCCTTTCACTCTAAACCACTACTCCAAGGAAACTACAATTATGTTCTCCCAATTCTAATAGTCAATGATGATGATGATGAATTAGACAAATTATATCTCTCTATATATCCAGCCATATCGTGGATGGACACAACAAAATATAATGTTTATGAACTAAACAGCCACATTGTCATAAAAAGACAGACTATTTATGTCATGAAAACCACATGGTAACACACAGGATGGAACACATCGTTACAGAAATGATATATCATGTGTGGACAAAAGAATCATATGGTTACAAAAGAAACAGATCATGTATGAACCAATAAGCAACATGGTTACAAGCAGAACTGACCAAGTATGGATCAGCCACATTTCAACAACTGTGGAACCAATCGTGCAATTGAATTAAAGATTACTAGAGTATTAGATATTTGTCATAGAGTTTAACACAGGATTACTTAAGGCAGCTAAGGAGACAATACAAAAAGGAGCGAGGAAAATATAAGTACCATACTGGACCAATATACTCCAAAAAACCTACAGGAGGAACTGGCTGAAGCACGTAATATGACAACGACGCAACATATCCACATAAAACTACAAAAGACCAATGTGAAGTTCACTGAAGCCAAGATAAAAACACATAGAAGAAGCAGGATGAAAAAACAACATTTTTGACATGTTATAAAAATACACTTTTTATACTCCTCAGGCACAATCATAAACACTAATGTTACCAACTTTTTTGGAGTCACCTACGACCTCATTTTTTGGAAGTCGTGACGCGCAACAACAATTTATAGAATCATAGAGCTCTACGACCCTGATACATTTAAACACGGCTTTTCATTAGTTTAAGAATAGCATATCGATAATACATTTTTCGTATAAAATAATTCAATATAATTTTAATTTAGGTCTTGTTCAAATAGATATGTGTAATTATAACTCCATAACAAACTTCATAATTCAAGGTGGAGTTTTCGTTAACAACAATCTCATATCATTCTTACAACTTTAGTTTCCCTTTTGTTGTGGTTTTCAAATAAAGAGAAGTTGATAATGCACTCTTGCAGTGATTTGTAGAAGCAAATGTGAGTACAACAAAAAAAAAAGTTTTTAGTTCTCTGATGAAAACGGAAATAAAGAAACCTTAAATTACAACTTCAAGAAGACATAAGTTGAGAACCCGTGCACTAAAACTACAAAAAATGGCATCTGAATTTGCAATGATAAGAATAAATAATTGACTAAACCATATGATTCTAGATTCAATAGATTACCCATGTGTCTCATATTCTGTCGCCGCCACATGATGTCTATTGACTAATGAGGGAACCAACTGCTAATAAGAAAAATCGAAATCACTGAAGTATTTGTAAACAGCTAGATGATTGTCTATTGTCTATCGCCACGTGAATGATGTCAGAATATCCACACTTGCCGTTAAGCGTAGGGTGGTGACTGAAAACTTTAGCTGTCTATCCAAGGCCAGATGCATCTTCTTGAATGTATTTATTCCATATCGTCTATATATAAATGTGAGATGGTTTGCTGTATAGGATATATAAAATTGTATGCCTCATATAATTGTTTGTTGAGCATTTCTTTGTTCCTCGAGTTATTCTCTAACGATAGCTTCCTCTTACGCACGTGTAACTTAACATTTGCTTTGAGTTTTCTTTTCAAAACAAAAACTGATTTTAGGATGTGTGTGTGTTAATGTCAATAGTGGACACTAGTACTAACTAACTATCTAACGGACAATGGCAAAAGCTGACATGCGTACGAAATTACATGTATAAGAAACGTTGCAAATAGAACAGAAAAAGATCCAGTGAGAAATGCATAGATTTCAAGAACTGTTGGAACAACATCTTTACTCAAATCTGGAAAACAGAGACTGAATTGTTTTGGCCACTTAAGGAGAATGAACCCAAACTGTCTAGCAGAAAGAACATACATAATGAAAATGGAAACACCAAGAGGCAGAAGAAGACAAAGCAGAATGTGCATTCGACGACGGTTTACATAACAAGTAGAGAAACGACAAAAGAAAGAAATAATGTTTCTGTATAACTTCTGGATCTGCGGTGGATTATGCATATCGCATCTGGAAAAAATGAGGTACTAGTTTCAATTTTCACATTAGAGAACTTATTCCGTACCGTTTAGAAAGCAATGGCAATATGATTAGGGTATTTATGTTTCCTAGAAAAGTACTACAGACAAAATATGCATGTTTAATATCTACGTCCTGGATACGATATGCTACTAATTTGTTCTCTCGATGCCAGGTACGACTGCAGCAACATATACATTATAAGCGAATGTTGAACACATATAGCCATATACGATCCTATATTCTTATGTTAAATGAATGTTTAGTGTTATCCAAATACGATTATATTATATTACTATATTTAATTATAGAACGCAATGGAACAACTCTATACCATATAACATGCAGATATAAGTCACTCTAGCATGTCTACACATCAGTCAATATTTTTCTATATACTTATAAGACTGGGTAGAATGGACAAGTTGCTCACATTTACGTTATTCTCCTACTAGAGTTGTATTCTGTGAAAAGTTACACCCTTCTCTCGGAGATGTTTGTCTGGGTCACAGACTAATTAATTGTTCTCTGTACTCATACGACTCATCTTGTGAGTTCTGACAAATCTCATGACCATTGCCATAAATCTGTGTCTAGAAAGTCTTCCTAAGATAACATACAAATGAATGCAGAAGAAAATCCACATGAAATAAATAAGAAAAGATATTATATTAAGGAATCTCCAGGGCAATTTTAGTCTCACCCATTTATAACAGTAGTTTGGTAGAGTAGCTAGTCATCATTTCTACGACTAGTATATATAATTTCTTCCAGTTCAACAATAGTGTCCCAGTCTGAGCGTCTTGTGTATTGTTTATACCGCATCTTCAATGCTATTATTGTACCAATTTTTAATAATAGTAGTATTATAGAAGTGATAGTTGCTACAGAAATGCACTAGTACTCGTAGAATTTATGGTGTAACTGAAAATACATTGCGATCACGCGTTCACATTATATGTTGTTTTTTTAAACATTATATGTTTCTTGATAATAACAGTATAGATAAGCTCCAGAATTGATTGAACTATCTTTATTTTCAAGATAGGTAAATGCTTGTTCTGTATAGGTAATTTCATGTGCATGATTTTAATACACTCCTAATGGCTGAGAACAGAGATATTTGAAGGGTATTTTTGTATTGATGTCTTCAGTGTGGTATCCCTACGACCCTGAAGGGTTATGGATATTAATATTATTAAATACTTGTTCATGGATCGGCAAAAGTAACCGATATTCTTGTATAGTGTGCACGCAGTTTACAAGGAACGCAGTAACCTATTTGATAATAAGCTTGCCACTATCACCGGACTACAGCATGCCATGTTCGATACCACGTCCGGATATAAAATATTCGGTCGCGATTTTTCGCCCAACACGACCGCTCCTCTCTAGTCGATCCAGCTGTAAATGACGGATGTTGGGGAAAGTAAACACACCAAGGAAGGGAGTTGGCCACTCCACCTAATAGTTGAGGTGACATAGTTAACGAAGTGTTATCTTCATTATTCTCTACGGTAGCTTGCAGCCATGGGACATTCCTTACCTTTACAAAACTATGGGAGTAGTATACTGATAATAATGAGAAATGTGTTGTTAATTATAGTGTTTTTATGAATATGATAAAGATAATAAACTGTTGTTAATTATAGTGTTTTTATGAATATGATAAAGATAATAAACTGTTGTTGATTATAGGGTTTTTATGAATATGATAAAGATAATAAACTGTTGTTAATTATAGTGTTTTTATGAATATGATAAAGATAATAAACTGTTGTTGATTATAGGGTTTTTATGAATATGATAAAGATAATAAACTGTTGTTAATTATAGTGTTTTTATGAATATGATAAAGATAATAAACTGTTGTTGATTATAGGGTTTTTATGAATATGATAAAGATAATAAACTGTTGTTGATTATAGTGTTCTTATGAATATGATAAAGATAATAAACTGTTGTTGATTATAGGGTTTTTATGAATATGATAAAGATAATAACCACAAGGCTGATAATTATGATGACGGTGGTAATAGTGTTGATTGTCTTCATCTTTTTCTTCTTGTTTGAAGTTTAGCATGTCTACACAGAAATTCAGATTTTCACCGTCTATGCTGCTGTATATAAGAGTTACCCAAGGTTTTTATACAGCTTTCTGTCGCTGTCTGTATTAGTGGTCCAGTACTCCCCCATCAACTGGTTTAGTGTAATGCAGTATTGCAGAATATGTTCGCTGTGTGTACTGTCTGCCCACATGGACACAGGATGAAACCAGTAGTAATCTATTTAAGTGACTGCTTAATCATTGTGTCCTGTCATGATACGGAAAACAATAACCTTTTCAGCCTATCGAGATAGTTGTAATTGTCCTTTGTATGGTTGACTGTTCTAAAAACTTGGACAATGGTCCTCTTTTCCTGGTACGTGATTTCTTAGACATTTTGTGTTCTTCGTTGCTCCATTTTTGCTAACATATCTGTCTTTTTATTTCCTAGTATGCTAAAATTTGATGGTATACATTGCAGAACTCTTGGATGCTTACTTCTCGTATGGCGACGTTCAAGTCTGAGAGTTTATCGCTGTCAAGGACATGTAGGGCAGACATTGCTTTAGTAAGAAATAGCACATACTGACATAGGACTGTTGTGTTTTTAATTATTTATGCAACAACACTCAGGTAATGTACTTCGACAGGGCAGTTGGAGTAGAATATTCTAGTTGGCTGGCATGTGGCTTCATTTTATTTTTCTGAATATTGTATATACAATCCAGCGTTCTTCACTGCTTTGGTTGCGGATCCATCAGTATATACTTGTAACAACCTTCTCTGTGATAAATGTCTTCAATCATGTTGCATACTATTGTTTACTTTTGAAGAATATTAAGCTCTTTCATAAGTGTTGCTTATGGTGGTTCTGATAATGAGATTACCATATTGCTCCCACGGAAATTGCAAAAATTGCGTTATTTATTCTTGTTATATCTGGTAGTTCATTTTTGTATTATCTCTTTAATTTTTGGGTTGGTGAATAAAACTGCTTCTTTTTATCATTCCACTGATTAGGTCACCAAATCTGGTTTTCACTGGGTGTGATGGCATGCTCTTGTACCTTTCTGCGTGTATCATCGTCTTAGTGTCTCACGTGTATAGTAATGGGGTGATGCAGGTAATATTTTCATATCAATCATAGGAGAGGTATGTGTGCCATATGTGATAAGACTAAGTACTATATTTTGCATCTTGTCCAGAGACAGTAGATGGTAATTGACTGCTGAAGTCCATGCTATTGATCCGTACTATTATAATTACACCTGTATATGTATCTACTTTTATATATATATATATATATTATCTTTACCGTTGATTCATTCCATATCCTCCTATCACCCCCCACCCCACCCCCCAACTTGTTCCTGCAAATTACCTCAAGATGGCAAGTTTTTGTGTCTTCATTCTGCCTCTATTTGTTTAATTTGAAGCCACAAGTCAATCTATTATCTAGTGTGGTGTCCAGATGCACCGGTTCCTCTTCTGTTTGGATACGTGAGTTTTATCTATCTTTCTTTGCCGTTATTTGAGAGCGTAAAACGTGTTGTGGAATTTTCAAAATTGATCTTTATTTTCCATTTCCATGTCCAAATTTCTATGTTGTCCGCAGTCTTTTGTATTTTTTTTGGCGTTCTTTAGATGTACTTCTTCACCACACCTCCATCACTATACATGGTGTCACTTATTCTGCATGGCAGTTCGCCAATAATTTATGAACATAAAAAACAAGAGTTGGAGACAGTCCTGAATCTTAAAGATCTCCATGATTTAGGAAAACTTTTTGTTGTTGTCACCTTCCATAGTGACTTGCGTTCCGATTTTTACGAAGAATCGTAGCCACTTATCCATGTTATCCCTGATTCTGCTTCTTTGCATCTTTACTATCAGTCCATCTTTTCATACCTTGCAAAATTATTTCTTGATGACCCATCCATAGTGCGATCCGGCTCTGAGGCGGAGTGGTACGGAGCGTGTCTGTGACGACCACTGTACCGGGTTTGAATCCAAGCACATACAATTGTACATCTTGACTGTACAGACAGCAATGAAAAGATACTTTACGTATTTATATAGCCTAGAACATCACTACATCCAATAATTTCTGGATTTATAGATACAACCTGAATATAATATGCTACCAATTTGGTTTTACATTCCATATTGTGAAAACTTACTATTTTTAACTAAACGAATCTTCAACCATCTGGGACAGGAATATTATTTTGTCTTTTGTACTTTCTAAATCCAGAATGTTCTGATACCAATAGCTTCTCTTATTCTATGTACCTTTTCAATCTTATGTTGATTATCATTCCCACTGTCCTGCAGACACATTTAGTTAAGCTTATTGGTCTGTAGATGTCAGTTTTCTGTTTGTCCTTGCATTTCTGTATAATAGGCCACATGAGCGGCTCTTTCCGTGATTGGTGCATTGTTTGTACCCCTACAGTATTTGTATATTCATATTAATGTATACGTTGCTGCATGTCCTAGGATCTTAATCATTTCATTGGGTGGTGATTCCGTGTGGTAATAGTGATTCTCTATCTTTTCGTTTCCTTACAGATAATTAGTTCTTCTAATATGAATGTTTAGACATGACATCTTCATAGTTTCAGGTGTTGAATATTTCATTGTCTGCATCAGTCAATCAAGTTCCATGCCGAATGGCGGAGGCGATGATGTTTCGTCAAACCTATGTCTCTTTTGTTGTTAATAAGTTCAGTTGGTGACATCTTTTTTGTGCCACAATGATAACCCATTCAGAAATTTCTCTGTCTCCCTCCTTCCCCCCCCCTCTCTCTCTCTCTCTTTCTCTCTTGTCTCTCCTTAAACTTTCCAGTGGTTACTAATGCTCACGTTTTTCTTTTCTTATCACAAGTCCTAAATATCTTTATTTTCTGCTTCCAGTTTTTGCTATAATTTTCCTTTTTAATTCAGCATCTCTGATTTTATAAATTAGTTCTCTTGGCTGTCAATGGAATTGTTATTATTCTTCTGCAAAACTACATTGCTATTGCCTCTGCATATTTACTGCATTTTTCAGGTGTTTTATTCTTTAAAACAAACATTACTTCTGTATTCTTATTGTTTAGACAGGCCTTTGTTTGCACTTTCTTGTACTACGATGTTTAACAGGTCTTGGAGATCTTGTTCGCTCCCTTCAAACAGAACTGTATCGTCAGCATGTCTCAGATTATTCAGATTATAAGTTCCAGCTGTTATTTTTGCATATTTTCTACGTTTCTCATAATATACTCTGTATTCAGGGGAAATGATGTGGGGACAATACACATCCTTGTAGAACTCGCTTGCGTTACTGTCAACCCGCATAGCAGATGAGGTTGTTTCTAATACATATTTCTTAATATTTTAAAATCTTTCCCATCAACATTGAGTTTATCTAACATTTTTATCATTTCTCAATGCTTCACCCTGTCAAATGCTTTACTGTAATCTATGAAGCAAAATTATAGGTCATATTTGTACTTCGTTTCCTCTCTCCATCAATGTTCGTATTTAATATAGGGCATTTCTCGTGCCTTTTCCTTCCACAAATCCATATTCTCTTCTGCCATTTCTGTTTTTATTTTTTCCTCTTATTCATGTATTGATTACCCGAAGTATGATCTTAGTCATGTGGCTCATAAGGCTGTTGTTTGGTGCTCTCCACATTTTACTGCACTATATCTCTTCAGTAAGGCTATGAAGATTGTTTGTAATAAATCAGATCATGGATACTGTAGATGTGATTTAGCATTTTGGTGGTCAAGAATACACTCGCATAACAAAAAACAACGAGTAATAACACAATATTGACGTTCACTTGGCAAAGATAAATACAGATATAACTCGGATATGTTACATATATATATATATATATATATATATATATATATATATATATATATATATATATATATATATATATATATATATATATATTTAATATATATATATATTTAATATATATATATATATATATATATATATATATATATATATATATATATATATATATATATAAGAGAAGGTCAAAGGTGAAGCAAAATAAACACAGCATAGACAAAACACACCCAAATATGGGTAAACAAGACAAACAGAGAAGGGACAGAACACTGGATAACATTCATACGACTGATATTGATCCCAAAGAGTTAAATCGTGCAAAATTGTTATGCAAATTGGTTCTCAAGCGCGTGATGGGCACGGTTGTCTGAGAAGCACGACGTAATGGTAATCATCTGAATATCATGTGCACCCTGATGGCGCGTGTCATTAAAAATGGCCGGCAACAGGTATACCAGTCTAGTTTTTGATGCTGTTGAGATGTTCACAGAATCGGTCTATGAGTTTACTTCCTGTCTTATATATGTAAAGTCAGGGTGCACTGTTTTGCGAGGATGGCATAGATGACATTGCAGGACATACAGGTGAAACTCTGTTCAGTGGTGAAAGTGATCGTGTGTAATGTGACAGCACGGCATTAGTGGCATAGGCACATTTATATC
>CM067298.1:111619535-111624931 GCA_034231615.1 Meghimatium bilineatum | reverse complement strand
AACATGATATCATCTAAACTATCTGCAGTATATGTTTCACAATCTCACCAGTATAGGTGTTTTTCTATCTTTGATACTCTAAGACAGTGTTTCTCATTCTTTTTTTTACCATGCTAAGTCTTTTTTTTTACTAAGTCTTACCAAAATTATGATGTCCTCCTATGTAATATATACATATTTTTATATTAAAAATTTGAATTATTGCCTAAATGAAGCAAAATTACAGTGTGTTCGAATTGCCTCCTGGAAAATCAAATACACCCCCCCCCCCGATGTGGGACGTTGGCCCCACGTTGGGAAATACTGCTCTAAGATATTTATCTCTCCTACAGCCATACTGTTCTCTGTCCATCTCTACATTTTCTATGATATTTGTTTTTGTTACAATCATCCTTTTGTCTGTCCATCTCTATATTTTTCTATAATATATGTTTCGTCTGAAGTCATATTTCTCTCTGTCCATCTCTGCATTATTCTGTGATATGAGTGTCTCCTACAGTCATATTTCTCTCTGTCCATCTCTGCATTATTCTGTGATATGAGTATCTCCTACAGACATATTATTCTCTGCCCATGTCTAAATTTTTATATGATTTTTCTATAATCTATGTCTTCAATATTTCAACCTTTCTATTACAAATATGTAGTTAGTCCACGCTAATGGCAATTATGTTTGAAATAGATCGAACATTTCAATGAAAAACTGGAATCCCAATGATAAAAAGGAAATTACTCGAATGCATCTTTGTGAATCTTAATTAACGAATAAACTATTATTATTATTATTATTATTATTATTATTATTATTGTTAATAATACAGAATTAATAGAAATGATGAAAATACTGTATAATATGTCCGTGTCAATAGAGGTGAGAGTGTTTTGTTAGAGAAGCATAACACTGATTCTGTCATATGGATGTGAGGCCTAAACAATAAACAAACATGATAGTTGGAAATTAGGTTCCCTACCGGAAGATGTATCAACATATTTTACGAAACATTAATACTTTATTTAACGAAGCAAACTTTCGTTACAGGTGCATACAAAGTAGCATCCATCGATCTGCACGAAACGTACTGAGAGCACCGTCAAAGGATCGTTCAGGGGAGACCCTTTGGGGCCGGGGGAGGTGTGTCCTATCAGTTCGTTGCACGCACATCTACTAATCGGTAGCAGTAGTTAACTGGTTTTTTTTCTCCGCGTCACGGAAGCTTTTTCACAATCGAGTCTAATATTAAAATCATGCAATATGTGGAACAGGTCTCCCTGTAATGAAGTGAACATTAAATGCAGCAAAGATGTGGTTCTATAGAAGAATGCTGAGATTATTATGAATAGTTAGACTAACGAGGAGGTGCTGCCAGAGTAAATTGCGAGAAGGGGTATTTTTAATAATAGAGAGAGAGAGAGAGACAATCTTAATTTTTTGGACATGTTATAAGACTGGGAGGGCTGGAGAGCATAGTTACATCAGACAAGAAAGAAAGCAAGAGAGATAAAGGACAGCAATGTGAGATAATATTAAATAATATGACAACGTAAAGTTGGAAAAAAAAGAGTCAACAAGTATACTAATTAAACATACTCAAAATATAACATTCTTGATATACATCATCGCCTACGTCAATCAGCACGGCACATGATGATGTTGATAACTTATATTGTCAATTTAGTTAAGAGTTGAAACACAAATACGAAATAGTTCTATAGAATTAAGTGCATTCATATATGTTTTACAAGTATGTCTAGTAAACATGTCCAGATTTGTTGGGGAATGGTGTTACAGAGCACATCACTGGCGACCAAGTAGCAATAAACGTGGCAGATAATATACATCTCAGTCAATATGCGTGGAAGACAATATACGTGGCAGACAATATCGTGGCAGATTATATGCATGGCAGACAATATACATGGCAGGCAATATACGTGGCAGTCAATATACGTAGCAGGCAATATACATGGGAGACAGTTGTGCCTTCGCACCGTTGATAATTTACTGTCATCCTGATTGAACAAAAAGTATGTTTTACAAAATGACTCCTTCAGGCCGGAATATTCTTCCCAGAATGCAGTCGTCCTGTGTTGCCAGGTCCCGAAAGGGGAGCAGAAGTTAGAAATACGATTTAAATGCAATGCATATCGTATGAGGCGAATTATTGTGTTATGGCGTTGAGTTGCTCGACACATCCCATAGTATCAAAGTGGACCAGAGGTCGCGCTAAACTCGAATGTAGCAGGCCGAAAGGTGCAGATATCGCAACCCAGCTGTACACCATTACATTGGACATTCCCTTCTCCACATTAAACCCTGATAATCTGCAGGAGTCTGAGAACTAGCGCAGAAGAAGACGAGAAAGTATAAAAAGTATTTTTTATGGATCTTTTCAGCTTCTCCCGACCCTGTCTAAGTTGACCTAGCAAGAGACATGTTTAAATAATACGAATATACATTGTCTATTGTCGTCTTGAGCAACGTTATCCCTGGTTCCAGCTACCATACCTTCCATTACTAATTTTCCTATGCTGATATGTCTCTTTATAGGATCAAACAATCTCATTGTTAATAATATAATGTCATTTATGGGAATCTTCGCCAAAGACGGTTGCATCGGATCAATTGCGCAAATAAAACGGTGACGCAACGAATTTCCATTCTCTGGACTACCTCCTGCTGGAAATCTAATAGGACGATGGTCCTGCTACAAGGGAGATCTAGCAGAAGTTTGAGAATGAACGCTGAAGAAGGAGAAGAAGATTGAAGAGAAAGTTCCCTTCAACACTTATTGTTCTTATCACTTCTTCATGTGTCATTTCCGCTGTCCATGGTTTTCTAAGAATCTATCTTTAGCGTATCATTTCAACGGAAGCTTTTCCCTTTACCGCTGACTTATTAAGTGTCCATGTTTCATAGACATAAATTCTACTGGAAATACATTTGCTCTAATCGCTTGTAGTTTAGCTTTGCAGTTGGTGCCTTTCCCAAAGAAAACCACTAATGCCCAAAAAAAACAATTATATTGCAACGTTCCAAATAGGATATGTTACCAGCTGTGTAAGATAATCAACATTATTCTTTGAATTCTTTGGAATATTACGTACTTTATCTTGTATACTGTTGAAAATTGATCTTAGTTTTATTGTGATTTTTATTCAAAATCCTGCCGCGAGGAAAAAATATAGATTCCATGAGATATTAAATCATAACATAATTTATTAAATACTTAATGATAGAAATGCTTTCATAGATTGAACAAACATAATACTACAAGCGAGACGTCGATAGCGTCCCTAATGACCCCAATATTTGTGAGCAAACACTACACCAGTACGTCCACAGATTGTCACTCAGCGGTATAATAGAACTACATTTGGATATGGTTAAGGCAATAATTGGAGGTCCCACACTCTTACAAAAATAGAAACAAATCGAAGTATTTCTTACAAATGTAACGAGTATTGAAGGATAGTCTCCAGAAAATGTTAATGTGCCACTTACTTTTAAATAGTTAATATTCTTGAAATAGTTTTTTAACAAATGTTAATTGTCTATCACATCGATTTGATTTCCTTCTCATCGGCTCTTTCCAAATTCTAGTTTTGTCTGCATCCCACACTCTGAACAAATGTAGGCTGATCATATATCGATACCATGTGATCATTAATATTCCTATTTTTGTCTGGAGTGTTGACCTTGAACTATATAATGATGCTCTGTCACCATTAAAATTCATACCTTCAGAGTATTGGCCTTCACCTATATTTATATACAAGTTTTCAACAAAGCTTCTTAGCATTCTACTGTCATTGAATTAAGATGGCCATTCCAGTTTCAGTGAATTGAACAATCCCAGTATCAGCGAGTTAAGATGTACATTTCATCAGTAATTTCAGCGTGATGTTAGAAAAATGTCAGTATACAAACATGGATGTTATATTTTCAGAGAAATGAGCTTGACATCCCAGTGTCCATGGATAGAGATGGATATTTAGTGTAAATGCATTGATATAGACATCCCAGTGTTCGTTAATTTGATATGGACATCCCAGTGTAAGTGATTTGAGATGGATGTTCCATTGTTAGTTGATTGGTGGAAAAAACATGTTTTCTTTTTAGACGATTGAGATGGACATGCGTATGCCAGCATATTGTTATTGTCAGTTCCTTGTCAGTAGATTAATACGAAGATAAAATTATTCTTAGATCCGTATGTACGATGTTCTATCAGAAGATTAAAATGAGCTTTGCAATCAGTAGCTCGAGATAAATTATATTTTTAAGCACGGAATCTGGTCTGCTAGGAGTACATAACCATGAAGACGGCGCACAGTGAATCCGCGTAATACAATATGTGACGCAGCAATGTCAATTGATCGAACGTTTATCTGTCAAAATGCATCAGTGTTTTCATTCATCATGTCTGCATATGAAGTTCAATGTCGGGACGTATAGAATATTAACATGAATTGTCTGCTTGCTACATTTGGTCATTTGTACGTTGTACGACATGTGGTCATGTTTTTCATGTTTACCGTTATGTATTAACTGTTTAAACAAGGCATAACATAATTTTATTCATTCAACACTGTGAAATAAAACAACAATAATATAATAAAACAAAATAACTAAAGAAACGAGTTGTGGAAAATGTACACAATGAGCAACATCGACAATATACTTTGGAAGTCAGTCAGTCCGGTGAGAGCCATTAAGAAGCAAGAATCACAAATACTTGCTTATGGCTCGAACACCGATCGTCCACATTGATGTAGCTTGTATGAATACAAAAATAATGTTGTTTGAAAGCTATACTCTGCACAGATTATGCCCCAAATTTTAGATATTCGAGATAGATTCACATGTTATATATATATACCAAGCTATAGCTTAGGGCCCCCACTTATTTGGTGGGCCCCACAAAACTTTTTTTATTTCACTATCTTCACTATCTATATATTCTTAATCTTTAAAGGGCAACATACCTCAAATATCTTAGGGACCCGTATCGCTCAAAGCTTAGGGCCCCACCACGTCTAAATCTGGGCCTGTATAGGACGTAGATTCACGTCCTAGAAATACGAGGTTAGCATCATATGTTAGATATGCGAAGTTCCTTCAAATGTTAGATATACCAGGTAGCTTCAAATGTTAGATATACGTGGTTAGCTTCATATGTCAGATATACGAGGTGGCTTCAAATGTTAGATATACGAGGTTAGCTTCAAATATTAGATATACCAGGTAGCTTCAAATGTTAGATATACCAGGTAGCTTCAAATATTAGATATACGAGGTTAACTTCAAATGTTAGATATACGAGGTGGCTTCAAATGTTAGATATGCGAGGATGGCTTCAAATGTTAGATATACGAGGTTAGCTTCAAATGTTAGA